>JAPMOB010221112.1:0-21376 GCA_029875015.1 Lepomis gibbosus | reverse complement strand
TTGGAGGAACTCACTGCGTTCCCACCAGAGGGACCAGGGTCTAAATGTAGTTCTGGGGTCTTCATTTTACCCCCTAAAAAAGACCCTGCTCTGCAGTGAATTTCTGAATGGGCGAGTCGAGGCCACTGGCTTTAACTGGAGAATGTCGGGTGTTTGTCTGCTACTGCTCCTCTCTTTTCCACCATTGTTTGCAAACCAATAAATCACAATCAGCAGTCAAATAGCCACACATGTCTTGCGGATGTTCGCCTGAGATCGTATGTCTGTATTAAATTTATAGCTGGAGCAGCCAGCGTTCAGCAGTGTGTTTACAGCGGGCAGCTGCAGTTAAGCTAAATATTGGGTCAGAAGTTGTTATTTTGAGTTTGAGTTTATCAGTCAGGAAGTTTCTACAAGGAGACGAAGTTTGTCTCCTCCTCTCCAAAACAAGCGGACCAGCTGATTACAGCAGGCAATTAAAGCTTGTTAAACATCCCGTTCCTCCAACGCAGGCGGACACAGACACGTGCTGCCAGCTGATCTTTAGCTCTTATTGGCTGGAAACCTTGAAATAACCTTCAAAACTGTCGCAATTTTATTTTCTCTGTACTAGATTTATTTTAAGAACTCTGACATTATCCAGTTTTGTATTAAACGTAACGAACTTTATCACGTCTCCTCATTATACTCCCACACAAAAAAGCTGCTTTAATGGTCAAACTAAACCTATAGTTTTTCATTATATTCCAGTCAAATCTTATGTTGATCATGGATAGTGGTTACAAATAATGATGCCTGTGCATTGCTTTGTATGCCTACAGCCTACGTCAGCTGGTTAATGTGCCTAATCTTGGCAGGTCTTTGGACCATGGTGGAAACGCACACAACAGTGGGCTGAAGGAACCTTTTTAGTTCCTTGAAAAGAGATCTGGGGACTTCAAAGTCCCGGTTATGTTTGGTTGAAAAGTGCCTAATGTGTCCATGAGAGCTATGCAGCAGAAGACGTGTAGCGTGCAGAGTTAAACGCAGGAACATTATAGATCAAAACGTCTGTGGTCGAGACTTACTAAGAGTTTTTCCGTCTGTGCCGAGTCCTCCGTATATGAAGAGTGTGTGATCCGATATGGGCGTCATGGTGAACATAGAGCGCCCCAGAGGTGTACAAGACTGGGAGAGGTCACTGGTGGAGAGGAATACACACACAGAGCAGAACGCAATAAAGGTTAGTAAGTGGTTGGAAAGAAAAACTGTAGAAATCAAACTTATAAAAGGCTACAACTACTGTACGTGTTAAAGAGTGAAGGAAGTTTTACAAATGAGTCCAGGTCCAGGTTTCGAGGTCCAAGCAGTACATGTCCAACTCTGCAGTTTCCTACAAGCATATAGAAAGTGTTCACTCACGTGGTCAGACACTCTGCATGGCAAAAAGTATGCAGACACACAAACATTTCACCCTATACATATTTTAAAAAACTATGGCTATTAATACTACTGCTATAATAGCCTCCATTTGCTCCCCATTCAACCACAAGAGCATCAGTGACGTTCGGGCGATATGGTCTGGCTCGCAGTCGCCTTCCAGTTCATCCCAAAAGGTGTTGGATGGGACTGAGGTCAGGTCTCTGTGCAGGTTAGTCAAGTTCTTCCGCACCAAACTAAATGAAAACCATTTCTTTAAAGTTCTGGACTTTGTCACGTCACAACAGGAAAGGGATGTTGAAACAGGAAAGGGCCTTCCCCAAACTGTTGGTAGCACACTATTGTCTGAAATATATCTTTGTTTACTGTCTTATTAAGATTTCCCCTAAATTGGAACTAACAGGAAAAAAAGAAACATGAAATATAGCTCCAGACCACAAGTACACAAAATAACATGGACAAGGGTGTCCACAAGTTATTTTGGCCATATCCCATATAACCTTAAAGTATATAAGCTTCCCAGTGACGTCAAGCCAACTCACCACACCACCAGAGATGTAGCCTTTGTTCCCCAGAAGAGCACTGGCATGGCAGCCTCTGGGGGCAGGAGCGGGACCCTAGACATAAACACAAGTTCATTCATTCCTACATCCTACGGTGGATGTATGATAAAAATCCACGTGGCCATCATATACAGTGTCTAAACTTTAAAATATTAATCCCTCATTGAATTTATATTGACTAAAAATAAAACAGCACAAGTGGCTCTAATAATGTCTTGGACATGAATCATGTTGTGTTACTCACATGAGTCTCTGGCGTGTTCCACGTTTTAGTGTGTGTGTCAAAAACACTGACTTCATTGTTCCACCCCCAGCACCTAAATAATGTGTTTCCAATTGTTGTCTAAAAGGCAAGATTGGAGTATGATCATTAGTGAAAAACAAGGTAAACTATATGCTAAAGATTGTACACAGTAAACGCACAAAATGCTCAAATGCAGCTGCTGTGGTGATGCATTATTAGTATTATTTACCCAGGACATCTCTTCCACGATGAAGCTTGTCGATGATGTGTTTCGCACCTCCCCTATGGTTTTACAACCATATCCACCAAAATAGATTAATCTGCACCAAGAAAAAGCAACGCGCCATAAATTCATGTCAAACTCTGCATTTTTGTGGAAAATCTGATTGAATCCACCGAAGACTGTACTCCTTTCTTATTCAACATTTTACTTGCACCAGCTCTTCTAAAGATTCCTTAATTAGTTAAAAAAAAAAAAATACATCGGGGGTGTTAAAGCAATGCAAAATGACCAGCTCTTCTAAATGAAAAGGTCGCTGCAGGAGGTCTCAGCTGGAGCTCATTTTCAGCTTGTTAGTATGCGCTGGTCCAGATGTTCTTCATGGGCAGTTTGTGTCTTGAGGTGTGATTTTCCACAGACGGGACTGACCTGTCTCTGTGTAACCAGCAGGAGTGTTTGTTTCGCGGTGAGGGCGTCGTTCCCTTTGTATCGGTCACTCTCTTCCATGAGTAGCTCTCCTCTGTGAGGTCAACGCTGAACATCTACAAGCAGGAGAGTTAAATTAATCAGATTTATCAAGGGGCCATCATGTTTATTGTCAAATGAGACTCCAAATTATTTCATCCATTGCTGTTGAGGAGCTAAATCACTAAGAAGCCAGACCAAGAGGAGATTTTATATTTCCTGTAAAACAAATTGGAAAGCTCCTCACCACTGTAATTTATCTCTGTTAACTGGACGGACCTCACTGAAAATTCTGAGAAGATTCCTTTTCACCTTTAAAGCCATTATTGTTAACTTCCTGTCTACCTCTATGAAATGCTGGCGCCTATTTCAGACAGCTATCAGATCAGAAGATCAGAGCTGGATAATCTCTGGTATGAGCATGGAAGACCTGCATTTTTGTAGTACACAACCTGGGCTGGGAACAAGTTACATGATAGAAATAAATATCAATATTATAAATAATGATTAAATATCAGGTATTCAAACAACCTTCTCTTTTTTGAAAAAGAGAAATGTATCTCAAGAGACTCTTTCAAATAACATTTATATTCTAAAAAGGAGAAATTGATATCAGTCCAAATTCATTAATGTTATTGACCTTAAACAAAAACTTAGAAGGAAAGAGTGTTTAGAGCTGCTCTGAACAGGCACAGCACTCAAAGGCATCACCAACAGTGACGAGATGTAGTAGTCCTTTAAATGTGGGAATAACGCAGATTTTCAGACAGTCTCTCCTGGAAGGCATTCACACTGCAGCCCATGCAAAATGGGTAAATAATGAAAAAAAAAATTGGATAAAAGTTTCTAACACCTGCACATAGTCCACTCATGCAGGTGGTTTCTGAAAAACAGCTCTGATGAAGCACACTGGCAAGAGTCTACAGCCACACTCACAGGTCTGTTTGGGCACAGCAGTGCTTCGAGCTAGATTCAGACCTCACCACGTTCACCATATTTTGCTAGTGTGCTAACATTTGCTGAATAGCATTAAACAAAGTACGGCTGAGAATGATGGTAATGTCATTAGATTTTCAAGTCATAATCCAAATAACTGGACCAATTTTTGACCTGATGATGGCAATAGATTAAAAATGTATGGGATCACCGAAATTATTAAAATCATCCCGAGGTGCAAACATGGATGTCTGTATAAACATTTAACACCTTGGCGAGATCTACAACTTTGGGACCAAACTGCGCACCACTGAATGTCACATGTCTTTCCAGCTACAATCTTTACTTTATTAGGAAGTTGGAAGTTAAAAACCCAGAACAAATATTGATGGTTAGAAGAGTTTTTGTAAATGCCTTCAGTAGGCTACAAAAGGTTGTGTTGTTAGATGAACCTTTGGCTCTTTTCAAAGACCGCCCGATGTTCATCTTTCACACATACACATGTTCAGATCTGTGACTGGAATGTAACATATGAGAGGCACACACTGGCTGCTTTTACAACACAAGGCCCGGCAACACACCTGGTTTGTGTACCCAAGTGCGTCGCATCCTGCAAAGATGTACAGTGTGCCGTTAACATGGGAACCACAGGAGCCTGATAACTCTGGGGGTTTGTCTCCAGCGATGTCTCTCCGTTCCCTGTCAACACAAAAGGAGAAGGGTAGTAAGAGACAGCTGAACACAAGTAGGCTAAACGTTAACACACGTGGAAACTTAAACTCAGCCATACTGAGAGTTGGCTTACAACATAACACACAGGAACTGTTTGCATCTGACTAAACAACAGAAGACTGTTTTAGTTAGATATTTTGTCGACAAATACAGGCAAATTCCCACTTTAACTAAGCAATCACTATCTTTAGTACCATTTTTAAAAGAACTGACTTTATCAAAACAAAAACATGCTATAGGGCGACATCCATAGCTTAAATGTCAAGATGACACAGTGTCAACAGCCGTCTTTATCTCACCACGTCCCGCTGTCTAAATCGCAGAGCCATATCTCATCACTGGGCAACATGATGTCCTCTCCAGCAACTGCCTGTGAGAAAAAAAAAGAAAAGGAGAGAACACCCTGTCCACTGTGTGCTTGAACCCTCATCTGCTGAATAAACAAATCGAAAACATCACCACCAACATCAAAATGTGTCCTGGCTCATGTTCATGGTACAGTGTGGTCTTAGAAATATTTTCTTGTTTAAACATGTTCAGCATAGAAATGGTCATAGGAGGCTCATCAAGCTGTTGCAATCAAGTTGCTTTAGAGAACATTTCTGCATGTTTTTCCAGTTCAACATTGTTCTATAGGCAGCTATACATTCAGCTGCCAGTTAGTCTAAAACAAAGCTAATGCAGTAACACAATTTCCCAGCAATAAATCCTACCTACATTAAAGGTAAGTGCAGTTTAATAGGCTACTGTATTTAGGTGTTGATTCAACAATGTGGTCATTTTAAAGGCTGCAGCCTATTAGTGGGGGGAATTGTGTTACATGATGTGTCTACTATACTTGTATCAATAAAGGTAGCCTAAACACACTATTAGAATATTAGAAACACCTCGGTTTAAAAGCAGAAAAAAAGCTACATCCTCTAAATGTCAAAGTTGAATTAACACATCTCTGAAATTATAACCTTAATAAAACGTAGAATTCACCAAATAAACTTTGTGTATGTCAGAACTCAATAAAACTCTTTATTTAAAAACAAAAAAAAAGATGCAGGAGACTTAAATGGTTAATTTCAAATAATCTACTGGAGTAACTGGAGGACACGTTAAGTTTTCAGAAAACAAATGAAGACTTTTAAATGCCGTGTTTAGGCGTCTCGTGATGCGGCTCCTCTCACGCATACCTGAGCAGGTATAAATGGAGTAAATGAAATTAGACGCCGACGTTTCTTACCTGGTAGCCTCCCCAAACATACAGCGTGTTGTTGTCTATGAACGCCGTGTGGCTGCTCCTCTCCAGCCGGCTCCCCGGGGCGGTTCTCTCAACAGCATCCATCCCAAACCCGGACTCTTGGTTCTCCGACTGTTGAGCAGAGTGAATAAAAACAACTAAAATGGTTACCAGCGGGAGGGGAACGCAAACAGGAATGTTGTGATGACTCGGGGAACAGAGAGGTGGTCTGCTGCAGAGAGAAACGCCGACTGGATTGGTGAGGTTGCGGAACGTGTTTTACAGGCTTGCATGTCCTCGTTTACTCCTCCCATCAGCATGGTTATTGTTATGCACATTCACGTCCGTGGTGAACTTTAACACCTTTAGGGTTGCACTCATCTTTAGAATATTAAATTAAATGTGTGCAATTTCATAAATGAACCATTAAATTTATTATTTGGACAAGACCTTGTTTAATAATTTGTTGTTTGCTTTATAATTAAGTTAATCCATATTTTTTCTGCACATACTTTTTCACATCTAATAAAATGAAAATATAATCAGACCAATTGGCTCAGAACTGCCAAGTTAAAGAGACAGTGTAAAATAAAACATTAACAAATAACATTTATGTGGCACTCATTATTAATTTCCTATGCTGGATTAATGACAATGAAGGGAACAATCAGTAGGCTATGTGATTAGTTTCAGCTGTGCTTTTCCCTCTGACAACTCCAGCCGGTTCTTCAACATAGCAGACATGCGTGGAGATCAAAGGTGTCACTAATAGCGTTAAAGGATAAGTTAAGTCTGTCTAAAAACAACACTCACGTGCCCTAATGTGAATTAGTAATCAACCCCATGTTGCTGTTCCAGTAAAATCCTGCATTCAAAATATTTAATTATGTAAAAGTACAAAAGTATAATCATCAAAAATATAGGCTACTAAAAGTAAAAAACGTGCTCATTAAGTAGTGATAAATTGATCTGTACATTACAGCTGATAGAAGTGGAGTACATTTTAATAACTGGGTTAACCTATAGTAATATATCATAATTTATTAGTTGATTTATATTTCATCTTCAACTCCCAATCTAAACCTGCAAAGTAACAAGTAACTAATACTTGTAGGGGAGTAAAAACAACATTTCCCTTATAGCATAAAATGTAAATATTTAAGTAAAGTACAAGTACAGTAGGTTACTTGAGTTAATGTATGTAGTTGCATTCCTCCATTGCTTTGTTTATACTGAAAGCAAAGAGATCCCTTCCTAACATGTTGATGATGTGAATGTTGATGTGGGGGGGAGGGGGGGGCAACATCTACAGTCCAGAGTCTGTGTGAAAATATAGTCCAGAGTTCAGCAGAAATTCAGCAGTATGGTTAAACAAATAGTTTCTTTCTTTTGATTTATCTCAAGCCTCATTTAAACTTCAAATAAACTTCCCATTTTTGTTTCCTGACTCCTCCATTGGAAGCATGTTAGGAAGAGATCTCTAAATGGCCAGTATGAACGGGAGGCATGATGACAGCAAGCGAATGTTGTTTAGATGTAGATAGGGGTGCCTGACTATTGTTTTAATAAAAATGTGAACTCAGAACTTTAAGACTCAGATCAGGTGGTTTTTGAACTGACTGAGAAAACACTGAATAATTGTTTAAAAGACAAAATTCCACAGTGTGAAACACTGTTGTCTTGCTGCATATAGTAGTTTAATAAGTTATAAGACATTTCGTTGATTTAATAGAGGGGAAACAACTTGGTCCTTCCAGCAGAAGAATTTTTATCTTGCATCAAGGATTTTTTGTATAGTGATTCTATCTGCTGTAAATCCCATTACTTATCCTCATATACGTTTTAAGTTTAAGTTCCTAATCGATAAATATAAATACAGAAAACATACTTAATTTCAATGTCTTTCACCTGGAATGAACCACTGTGTATTGTTAATCTAGTAGCACAGAAACATTTTAAGCTTTTTTGTGTGCAGTTGCTTTAATATTTTTCCTTTTCTGCTTTTCCTCATCACTGCTGTCTCTGGCCGTATTTTATACAATGTATGCTATTGATGATTAAACAATAAAATACAGTTAACTTAAAATGACCAAGTATGTTTAGACTAAAACTGTTAAATATTAAAGAAGGCTCCAAAAGACATTACAGATGCAACTGAATTTTCAACTATAAAATGTATCTAAAGTAGTCTACTGTGTCGATGACGAGAGAGTCAGGGATTCATTAAACTTATAAACAACAGTCAGACTCAGTGTTTCGTGTATATAGTGAAAAAGAAATAACAGCGAACAAGCTGACGACTAAATACACCCATAAAATTCAATCTAGAAGATGATCCATAATGCAATTGTGCCTAAAACAGAAGACATTAAAAAAGTATCACACATTGACATTTATTTCATTATGGTCATATATACTTCAGAAATAATAAATGATATGAAAATAAAACAAAAATACAAACCAGGAATAACCGTACTGCATTTGTTTTTGTTCTCTGTACATTCTAGTTGTATGTTAATTCTGTGAGTTAAACTTTACGTCACAGTCAAATATTTACGAGATGAAAATGAAATTCCTCAAAAAGAAAAAGCAATGCAGGTTTGTTTGTTAGTTTAGGGGCAGCTTCATGTTCTAGAGGATATTACAACTATACCTTCTAGCTGAAATATCAAAATAACAGTCATAGCTTAGTGCAAAAATGCAAAATATGTTTTGACCTCAGGATCGCCGTGAAATCCAATAATTTCCCCCAAAATCTTTTAAAAAATTGCATCAAGGTATTGTTTCTGCCGCACATTTGTAATTTATCTATGTCAGCAACTTTATGAATTACGTCAGTGTGTCTCACCACACAAGCCAAATGAAAAATGTTTGATCAAAAACATTTTTTTTTAAATCTCTCTTCTGAACTTTTTGGACTACAGAGCTGTATTTTAAATCACACATGTCAACAGCTGTTTATAAGATTTATAAACTTGAGTTAGTATACGAGAGAGAGAAACATTCCACAAAGTCTTCTTGGTGACTGAATTTTACATTCACACAAAATCAGTATCTATTGCAGCAATGTAATTCCATCTTAAGGTTATGGAAAATAAAAAAGCAAACAGCCTATGTGGTGAGTTCTGGCCCTGAATTAAAGACACACCAAGAGGAAAATAGTGTAAAGCTTAAATTAAAAAGAAGGCACAATCAAAAATCGGTTAATTAGATCATTTCAAGTGCTGTTTGATATTTTGCATGTATAGTACCCAGTCCCTATTATGTTTATTAAATACGCGACTTTGTGCATCTGAGATAATGCAGAATGTACTGTGGAGCATTTCTGGTAAACATGATGGTGAAGAACATCTTACTCCACACAATAAAAGATAAACAAAGTATAAACCCACATTGTAAAAATGTGTTGAATACAATTCTTGGCAGCAACTTTCCTGGCTGTCCAGTCCTTTATTTGATGTCGTGGCTGAATTTGAATTCAGAGAGGTATTAAAGTCACTGGTCAGTAACATTAGGCTGCATTTTGTCAGCATCATGAGGCCCACAGTGCCTCAAAATTTGTGCAAGAGAGCGTAGCTACTGTAGCGCTGCGGCTCTTAAACCTTCATGTTCGGTTTTAAGGTCAGTTACAAATCACACCAATAATTGCACTTGCGGTTCATGTACAAGTTAGGTTCTGTTTTCTCTTCATCCATTGTCTTCTAGCTTCCTGAAAAATGTGGCCTGTCAGACGGGCTGCGCTCAGTCCAGCAGATCTCTCTCCAGGTATTTCTTCATTCGCTGACAGCGAGGGCAGGACACCCCAGGAGCCTTGCAGGCCAGGTGAAACACAGCCTTACAATCTTTACACCTGGGTGAGAGACAAAAAATAAGCATTAAAACAAAATGTGACAGCTGTGAGTTATTCTTTGACATAATGAACTAAGAGATAAAATGTATGATTTAAAACCTCTCTGCACTTTGTTGTCTGTGTTGCGGCTGGATTTTAATGTGGCATGGAAAAGGTATTTATTAAGTTGTTAAAAACTAAACAATTGACCTTTAATTTAATTATGACAGTAAATAAATAAAAAGAATTAGTAAAATTAAGAAAATTAAGTATTGTTTTTCACAATGTTTTTGATTAGATTTGTTTTTATTTAGGTATTTAAAATAATTTCATAGATTAAAGAACATGGCTTCTCTCTGAACCATCAAAATTAGTTTGCCCTATATCCCTATAAAAGTTATATTTTAATACCAAGCCCTATAATGTCAAACTGTAGCTTAGTCTCAGTCTATAAAACACGTTAAAATTTTTGTTTCTGGACACACGTTAGTTTATAATCTCTGAGGCTTATTTGTGTCCTTTTATTTACACTTGATGTGAGCAGGAGGTGATAAAAATGAAGTGTGGTGAAAGCAGGAGTGAGGAGGCCAAGGGCAACATACCTGGTGGTGATGTCAAACTGGAAGGGGAAGATGATGTCATTAGCGTGGCATATCTGACAAATGAAGCCACGCTGACTGCACAGGTCGCACTGGAACACGTGGCTGGAGGCGTGCTGCATCAGTTTGAGCAGGTAGGCTGCATATTCACCCTCTGCTATCTAGAAAAACAAACAAACACATGTATTTAGATGTTTAAGGACGGCAGATGAGTGATGCAATAACATGAACAACACAGCAGGATACCTGTCGTAGGTCCTTGACACTGTACAGATGGCTCGACTCCAGCAGGTATGTTCGCTGCTCCATTCTGGCAGAGAATTTCAATAAAAACGTATATAATAAAATGTCGTAGTAAAATATGGTAACATTTAAATAACACATGCATACACACCTCTCTTGGAGTTTCTTGCAGGCTCCACTGCGGCAGGTGAGCAGGTAGTCGCCCAGCAGGCGCAGCCTCTGGCGCAGGTCGTGGGCCTGAGCCATGGACTCGGAGTGCTTCACCAATTCAGGATTCAACTGCTCCAGGTTCAGCAGAGGCTCCTGCTCTACCTTAGCCAGCAGCTTCAGGGCCTTCTTTGACACCTGGATAGACACACGCATACACACAGGTCACACTCAGGCTGTCAGAACATGATAAAGTTGTGCATTATTACGGAGGGTGAGTGTTATTAGAAATGACATCAATTCTGTGATGTATTATATGTTCTAGTTATGGCTCAGCATTTAAAGTAAAACCAAAGCACGTAGAGAGTTACCCTGAAAAGAATACTCCGTCAAGTTTTCATTTTCAGACTTGCAAGACAGGTTAAAAAGTATAAAAATCAATGCCACACAACCAACCACACAATCATTCTTCTTCCTTGTCTAAACCAGGCGCCTACGTTACCCACAATGCAACGTGACCACAGACAGTTTTTTCAGGGACTTAGTAGCGTGTTATAGTAGTAATGGCTAATGTACAAGGAGCAACCTCTGGCTCTCAAGACTGAAGCCAATGTGGGAGTAACTTAAACCTGCACTCTTTCTAACAACCAGGAGGGGGCAGCATGGGGCAAAAGAAGTCCAGTTCAATTAGAAATACTAGTAAAATGACCCAACTTCTCACCTGATTGATTACCAATCAGGTTAGAGTGACTTGTATCGACTGCCCTGTGGAAATTTAACCAGCGACGTTGAATAAGCTTATTAGGAGTCGGCTATAAATTTTTTTCGATAAGTGCATTTTGTTTTCTGCCGTTTTTTTGCAAGCCTAAATTAGCATCCGGGTAAATGACATTTAACGTCAAATACATATGCACCTATCTAACCAAGCGTGCTAGCACCACCATCTTGTCCATCCATCTGTGCATTCATCTTTGTAATGAGCAGTTTATGCACTGCAACTATGCTATAATATCCCTCTCTATGTATTGACTTCAATCTCTTCCTCTTGCCGTCAGAACTTTACATATGCCGCAGAACATGATTTGACGTTAACTGCTTGTTGCACCACACAGTGTGCCCATGTGGAAGCATCTGCATTCATTATGTTTATCCACTAATTTATTCAGGTTTGTGCTTTGATTTGTCACCCGTCTGAATGTGCGCAATTAAAAAAAAAAAGTGATCTGTATTTGCTGCACTTTCGTTACCTCTCGTTGTGTGATGTCCCAGTTGTGAACCATACGTGAAGGAATGATGGTGGTGTCACCCTGGTGACAGGATTCACAGTAGTACTGGCTTGAGAACTCGCATAACTTGGCTCTGCCCCGGGAGGGACCAATCTGCTGAGGACATCCTGTATAAGATGCACAGTAAACAAACATCAGAAGACACAAAACAAAAAGAAATTCATTCAGGCTCACACACACACACAATACAATTAATGTCAGCATCCTGATTCTAGTTGTGAAAATGTTTAGCCTGCAGATTACCTGCACATTTGAAGCTCTGAGTGTCCAGCCCCTTCTCTGAGGGCACAGTGCACAAATGAACTAGAAGTGATCCATCTTCTTTCAGTCTGTGCTGCACCAGTCTGTGGAGATTTCCACTGCCCCCCAATGATGCAATGCCCCCATCCTCCCCGCTATCCAGGTAGGAGTCCAGAGCTCCACGGATCAAAACCCTCCAAGAACGAGCCTCGTCTGGGTTTTCCGCCCTGAGTCTTAGTGTCTCCCTGACGGTCAGGAGTTTGAAGAAGGCCGGCCCTCCCACAGAAACGTCAGGCACCACGTCACGAATTTCCTCAATTGGGTAGGCTAGCCGCAGCATCTTCCGTCCCTCTTGCACCCGAAAGCCTTTCAAGGCCTCCAGGGAGAGGGAGAAGACAAGAGGTGCCCATATCCGAGCCTCAGGATCGGTGGAGAAGTACAAAACAGCTTCTTTTATGGCATCTGTTTCCAAATCAGCAGACCGAGTCCAGTCGAATTCCTGTAGAGGAGGAGGTGCCTCCTGCACTTCACATGTCCGTAAGTCAGAGGGTGATAGAGCTCGCTCAGGGCTGGAGGGGAAAGAGGACGGGGATGAAACGGTGCGTTCATCCACACCATTCTCACTGGTAGGTTGCAGGACCTCCCACTGCTCATCAGTGCGAGATGCTGGCCGGCATTTGTTGACAGCCTCTACTATCCGGTCCACCCAGTCCTCAGCTTCGTCATGATTCGCTGCCCGGAGGTACAGTCGCTTCCCTGGAAAGGCCAACTCGAAGCGGCCCTCGGGCGAGGTGATGCGAGCGTCCTCACAACGCAACAGGGAGCAGTTGTCATTACATGTCCGCTCCTCTGCGTTGACATACAGGCGGAACTCAAAGGGTGACAGCTCACAGTAGTAGTCCCGCCACAACCCCATTGGACCTCGTCGCTCTAGATGACCGAGCTTCAGCAAGCCACGAAAAGGGTTGGACAGCCCTGACAGAGAGACAGATGGACACAAATAACGAAAAGAGGGTCGGCATAAGATGTTATTTTACATTATCTTTGGTCTATTTTATTTTGTCAGCTATGTTTGACCTTGAAGGCACAAGAAAAACACGATAAAAGTGAACAACATTTAAAGGAAATACCAGTGAAAAGATAAGCTTATCATAATTCTGCAAAACTAATGCACTAAAATGAATCCTTGAATATACTATTTACATCATTATTAACATCAGTTTAGACTACAGAATTGACTAAATTAAAAATGTCTTGTAAATAAGGTTTTCTGCGATATATGCGGTCGTATATATCTAAACAGTGACAAATAATTTAACCCAACATTTGCTGTCATTCATAAAATAGTTACTTAAGCAGCAGTAGTTGTTGTCGAGGTCCAACATTCTTCAGTAAATATTAGCACACCCATATTGCATCAATAGATTATTAAATGAAAGTGATGCCTGTTATTGACCAGTGAAATGCTTAAATTATGAAAGCTGTGATGTTGGGAGATTACACAGTAGTAGTAGTTCCAGGAATACTGCACCTACTGATAGTGTGAAAACAAATGTTAATAAATGTTAGAATGCAACGTCACAAAAGTCATTGCATCTCTCAATAAGAAGTCTGGCTCACTGCGGTGACGTCTTGCAAGTAATACATTGTGATAACATTCCAGTGCAATCTGGGCACACCCCAGTTAATGATGTATCAGGAGTTTTCCCCCTTTGACTGGTGATGGAAAATTCCTGCTGCTACGTCACTGTTTGGGTGTGGTTAGAGCTGCAATATTTTGATTGTCTCATTTCCAGAGTTGCATCATTTCTCTGCCCTATGCAAACAGTATTATTTTCCTTTCAACTTAATTCATTTGTGGCTACCTTTACTGACAAGGTGTGTTCACATTGAAGGAACCCTGTGGGGTTATTTGACCACTAATAGCGCTATGGAGCTGTGTTTCAATGATGTTGTTTTAGGTTGAAGGAAATGCATTCAACCTCATGAATACACAGTGTGTTTTGTTGTGTTACACTGAGTATAAACAGAAAAACTCCACAAGTTACATTTAAGTGAATGGCTAACCGATAATTTTCAATTCTTAAATAGCGCTCATTTCTAAGACTGTGACTACAATTAATACTTAAATACTAAAATAAAATGCTCATCGAGAGTCTTGTTTTGTTTGACCAAAAGTCCAAACCTCAAAGATATTCAGTTTATATGACAAAAAAAGCAGGGAATCTTCTCATTTGAGAGGCTATAACCAGAGAATGTCTTGCAATTTTTTACTGAAAAATTACCAAAACAATGAATCTTTTATCAAAACAGATGCAGATTATAATTCTGGAAATTCACTAATCAATTAATAATTTCAGCTCTAGATGACAGGTGATCAGGCCAACACTTTAGTTATTCTTTCCTTACTTGTAGTTTATTACTTGAGGTAAATATATATGAAATTTTGATATTTTATGACCTTGTAACTCACTAATTATTCCCATCATAAACTGTTATGTTTTACGTTTATGTTATATGTTATATGTTTTAATGTCTGCAACCTTGTTAATTGTGCTGCTGCCTGTCTTGGCCAGGACGCTCTTGGAAAAGAGATTTTTAATCCCAATGAGTTTTCTTTCTGGTTAAATAAAGGTAAAATAAAATAAATTAAAAATATATAATATAACATAAATATATATCTACTCATGGAGACAGAATACCTATTTGTCTGCGATGGACGACACTGGGAGGCGACTGCGAGACCTTGAGCTCCATGGGGGCAGGAGGCGGCGCCTCATCTTGGTCTGAAACGTCCTCAAGATGGGGTTTGTAGATGTCGTCCTCAGAGATCCAGGAATGAGAATGCTGAAATGAAAATGACAGAAGTTGTTTTTAACCTCCTTTGCACGGGTAGCAGTGTGAGGGGACTGATCTGAAATGAGAAGAACCTCCACAACAACTCAAAATTGGTTCTTTTCACATCTTTTATATTTTATCAAACTGGTTTTTATTTTCTCTGTGGATTTAATCTCTCTCTGCCTGTTTCACTTTGTGCTGCTGCAGCTTTTATGTTAATCTGACAGCCTTCAGTTTAGATCTGTGCCGTGTTAGTGAAGACATGGTAAGAATGCCATCATGACTCTTACGTAAATGTTAGCAAGTTGCTTATTAAGACATGAAACTGAAAGGTTAAACAGCCATAACATTAACATAAAGGAGTGTCTGTCTGAAAGATTCCATTTAGGAATAAAATAAAAACACCTGATCCATATTATTTAGGGCTGCAACAATTAGTGGATTGACAGAAAATTAATCAGCCACTATTTTGATCTCTGGTTCTGGCTTCTCAAATGTCAGGATTACTTTGCTGTTTTTCTCTTTTATGTAACTCTAAACTGAAAATCTTTGGGTTTTATAATGTAAGTTGGACAAAACAAGACATTTTAAGACATCAACTTAAGAGTCTAGAATAACGTAATGGACATTTTTACTACTTTCTTGAATTTTGTTGACCAAAGGATTAAATCAAGAAACTAACTGGCTTACTTGATATTTTAATCATTAGTTGTAGCCCCACTTTCATAGCTTTCCAAGAAATATTAATTCTATATCAGCTTTATTTATCAATGGGCCAGCCCGCAGAGAACACAACTGAGCTGAGTCACTATGCGGCAACATTTTTCTAACACAGCGGGAATAACGTGACTACTTCATGATCTACTTGAGAGGGAAAAAACACCGGGAACTCACAAATTTCCATGAATTATTAAAAAGCATGTGATGATTTTCCACCCTGATACACTGGCTTCCAGTTTTTAAGAGTCAGGCATCATATTTGTCATTTCCTCGGTCAGAGCAAACAGCCATTCAGGAGAAGCATGGGGTAATTCTGCATTTCCCCAATCTGTAAAATTCTCATATCTGTTTTAGAATTTATGTCCTGTCTAAAACATAACTTCTTTAATAAGAGGCAGATCATAGAGGTCTGATGGCTTTACTCACCTGCTTGTCATTTTCAACTAAAAGCAATTTGTTTGCAGATATACTTACTGATAGAGAATCTGTGGACAATTTCCTGCTCAGGATGCTTGTAGACCGACGTGAGCCTTCATGCACTGACGGCTCTGTGCTACTCTTCTCCGAGGTCTCTGCTTGTTTCTCTTGCTGAACAGGTTCAGTACTCTCCTGAACTCTGGTTGTATGTACTTCCTCTACAGGCTCCACAGTCACCACAGGCCCCACATGCTCCACATTATCCAGAGGCTCTCCAGTCTCCACAGCCTCCACATCATCCACAGGCTCACCGCCTGTAGAGAGCACGTCTGTGTCAAAGTGTAACTCAGAAGAGGAACTAATGCACACTTCAGAGGCAGAGTAGTCAACATGGTTCTCATCAGATGATGGCAGCTCAAGGGATGTTGGTTGTGGCTCTGAACTGGACAGTACAGAGTTTGGGGGTTGGTCTGGTGGTGTACTGGGACCCTGGGTCTCGCTGTCAGAGCCACTGAAAATGGCCGTCTCCGAGTACTGATCTGGACCTGTGCTGGAGACAAAGGAGTCTTCACGCATGGAGTCCTGACTGCAGTGGCCACTCTCCCGAAACTCTGTCAGAGAACTGCAGAGACAAGTCATGATTTACTGCAAGTCTAAAATAATAGATGAGATTTTATTATTGCCTATTTCAAAGCAGCTGACATTCTTCTATATAGTTCTTATTGTAAAAACCAGTGAAAACACGCAAAACCAACAATGTGTAACAATTAATTTTGAGTACCCTGTCTGTTGCTCTCAGCCTCAAGCCCATTCTTTCCTACTGAAGATGTAAATCTTTTAAAGACAGCTAAAATATATATTGTTTCATTTTTTAAAGGCTCTGTAATTTCCTCAAACAGCTGAGCACTGTAACTTTTCGCAAACATTACTCAAAGAGGAAGGAATTCTGCATGTGTCGGGGACTATTTTCAGCTGCAAATGAACTCACATTTGTTTTCTAGTGATCATCTACAGCAGCAGGACGGTGTACAGTACATGGGATTAACTTGTACTGTACTTGTAACTTGAGTGTGTGTGTGTTCATGGTAATGAAGTAGGGGAATGCGCTTGTGCTCCAATATAACCAAAAACGCAACAAGAGGGTAACACTTACTTTTTCTTTGGCCTCTTGGTGCTGATGTTGACATTAATGGGCATATCCAGGTCACATGAAGACCAATGCTCTCCTGTCAGGCTCCGGGGGTCCTGCCCCTGCAGGAGGCTATCAGAGCTCAAGCTGGAGGAGAGCTGAGAGGAGCCAGTAGTATCCAGGCTTAAATTAGATGAGTTGAGTGCAGTCCTACCCTCCGGTAATACACCCGTCCCTCTCCCCAGCAACACTGGGCACCCTCTCTGCATATCCACGGTATCTGATGAGCCTGATGACTGAGACACAGTATCCCACGTTTCTTTATAAATTGGCTTGGATGTGGGAAGGTCTCCGCCATTGAGGGACAGAGTGTCTGCCTGGGACAAGGGGCAGAGTCCAGCGAGAGCCAGAGGCGTGGTGGTCCATTCGTTGAGGACAGCCGACTTGTAAGAAAGGCTGAATGTAAGTGATCCCAGACCCTGGAGGTAGCTGAGGAGAACTTCCCGTTCCTCAGTGTTCAGGAGCAAGGCACTGGGCTGATAGAAGGCCCGCAGCTTCGAGTCCTCCCGAAACAGCGAGAAAAGGTAGCACTCCAATAGGCCGTGGTTGAGGGCGAGCCGCATCCACGCTCGGCAGCGACCCACGTCCGTGCTCACAAAGCTGATCTTCTCCAGCTCGGTGATCACATCACTGGGGATTTAACAGAGAGTAAATAGAGACACTTTAAACTATGTTTTCACATAAACTGAATGTCGTCTAGGGCTGCAACTAACTATTACCTTCACTATTGATTCATTTGCTGACTATTTTCCAGATTAACTGTTTGGGTTATAAAATATCTATTTTAAGTTCCTAACGTTTCAGATTACATCTTCAAATTTCTTGTTTTTTCAGATGAGAAATCCAAAACCCACAGACATTCAGTTTGCTATCACATAACCACAAAAGCAGCAAATCATAACATTAGAGAACCTGGAATCAGTAAATGTTTGACATTTTTTCCTTGAAAAATTAATGGAGCAATTAACTGATAATCACAATAACTGTCTTGTAATTTTTTGTTGATCGACTAATTGAATAATCATCTAAATCGTGTCAGCTCTAATTATTCTTTTAGCATAAATGTGCCTTTACCGGTGGGTGACGGTCTTGAGAAGGCTCCAGAAGAAGGGCTGAGGGAGGGGTCCACGGTCTCCCTTCCTGCTCCGGCCTCCTGACTCCAAGCGGACGTACTTACTCTTGATACCATGGATGAAGATGGCCTCCAGGGCACAGCAGAGGAGGTTAGCATCGCCATCATCACTGGTGACCTCTGTGTCTGACGTTACATATCGCTTCTGCAGGGCCTTGAGCGACTGGGCCAACTTCTCTTTGATCTACGTGACAACGTGACAATGCATGGCACAGGGAAATATGACCAGCTTCCTCGTTTTTTGTTGTTTGTTTTTTTTTTGAGAAACCTAAGGTGTGGTTCTGACAAGAAACAGTTTGACAAACCGGCAATAACTTCTCTGTTCACCAAGAGGCACATTTTCATGTGCAGTAAAAAACAAAACACCCAGCACATTTTCTTCATTCTAATCTACAGTGTAATGAGGAAAAGATATGACATGTGGTGTGTAGATTACCGACTGTCACATGACACATACTGTGAGCTGACATGGAAAGACAGAGAACACAAGCATTTAACAAGCAAGCCTACATTATGCAATAGGTTGCTAAATACTTTGAAAAGCCATGGACTGAGTGTTCTTGACAATGAGCACTCAAGCACTCTTCTTTTACTGTGCTTGACTTGGCAGCAGGACTTGAGCAACAAAGCCAAAATATTATAAAAGACCAAATCCTTGCATGTTGTCCTAGGTTCCATGTACAATGTCTGAAATGCTGTGCTGTTTAATACATCATGCATACAGTACATTCGGCTAACTATTAACTAAGCACCCATTCTCCACTGCTTTGACTTCCCCTCTCATTGATAAGATGATCTGCTGCTGTGTGTCATTGATTCTGTATCTGGTCTTGTGTCTTTATGATCACTGGAAGTCCTGTTAAGCCTATTATAATGACACTATAAAAAGACATGCAGGCAAGTAAATGGATCAGCAAGTCCAGTGCTGAAAGTGGTGAAATGCTGAACACTGCTGAGTACAGTTACAACAGATAAGTTAACAAAATATCCTACTAGCAAGAATCCACCCCCGGAGCCAATAAAGCCAATCTGACACTGTAACCAGAGCTATCACAGTAACAGTAAATAAAAAACAACCAGACAGAAAAGAAGACTACAAGGTAACAAAATCTTTGCACATAGGGTGAAAGCTTTTGGTTTTACCTGTTTGACATCTTTAGCCTCCGGAGGCGAATCTGGCACCTGTGTGGCTAGCATAGCGCCTCCTGGTAAGGTTCATTCCCACATGGCACACTGAAACATAAAAATAAAAATGACTCCTTTGACATATGCTAAATGTAACAGGCTTACCAAACAACTCTTTACACTTGAACGTCACTAATAACAATCATACTGACGCCTGTGTCCTGCTGAAAGTACAGATGACACTGAAGATGCATAAACAAGTAGTGCCCTGACAGACAAGCAAATCATGTGATGATAAGGAAATGTCCCCCCCCACCCCACATGTGGCCAGCCCACATAGCCACTGAGCTATCACTACATTATACATCACAAGACTGCACTCTGTGACATATCATTTCATGGTTTCACTGAGTAACCACTTTATAACACTTTGTCATGTGAGGCGCTGATTAAAGAGGGTGTCTGCAAGGAAGTAGCTACAACTGCTCCAGTACTAACTTCCCCAAACAAAAGCACTGAGAGAGCAAGCACTCAGATTCCTTGACAGGATCAAACCCGAATAAGACTTCGCTTTACATACATATAGTGCGAAGCTGCTGACAAAAGTAGGTTTACTTAACAAACAGTAGGTGGCAAAGAGGTGTTAAGTGTTTACATATTGTGACAGTTTAAGGTTACTATTCCCTAGGGCTGAGCGATATGGCCAAAAATGTTATCATGATAAAAACTTCAATCATTCAATCAAGTGAATAAGGTTGATGGGTGAAACAAATCTGAGGTAGAACATTCAAAACAAATATGCACGAGTAAAATTAAGTAAAATCGCATTTTTTCACTCCCTTTCCCCTCAACCAAATAGATATCTTAATAGAAAAATTAAATGCCAATTCGTTTGTGATTCACATGAATTAAATCAAACGTTCAATTGTTTATTGCCCAGCCAGCCCAACTGCACTCCTTTCCAATCTCCTGCATTATAACTCTGGAAGCAATTTAATGCTAGCCTCCAATCTGGGCGTGTAGGACAGGGAAGATCGACACAACAACAATATTTATACACAGAAAACCAAAACAAACTGCGTAAACCTTAATTTGTATAGCTAAGTTAACGTTCAAGCCGAAAGAGGTGACTGTTAGCCTGGGGTGTTATTAGCAACGGACGTTAACTAGCTGTATTAGCCACATAGCTAACGTTAGCTTCCTTACCGAGAAACAGGTTGACTAACTTGCCATTAAAGTCCGCAGACAACCGCGCATCCTCCGTAAATTATTGTGAATTCAGTAAGCACGCGTTAAATGCAAGCAGAGCCGTACAGCAGCTCTCCATCGCTTTTGTTTCAACACCCAAAAGCGCACAAAAATGAAACGTAAACCAAGATTTGTTTTCTCAAGACTCTCTTGTCTGTCACAATCCAGCTGAGCACAAATGCATCATGGGAACTAACCCGGTGATAGCTTCAGGCTCTCACAGAAAAACAGTAAAAGGGAGAACGTGCGGGAACGTACAGAGACAGACATTAAACCGATATTAAACTAGGGCTGGGCAATAATGTAATAATAAATATTAATATCACAAATGTTTTGTAAATGAGTTAAGTAGTACTTTATTTTGTTGAGGTTTTAATTAATTTTACTCATGCATATTTGTTGAAACATCGTTTGACAGTTAACTCCACTGTTTGGCATTAAATTTCAGATTTCTGACAATAAAGAAAAGTAATAAATCAAAATTGACCACTGTTTTTTCACTCAGGAGGAAAAAAAAATCAGCCTTTAAAGGAAAAATAATTTCACATTTATCGAGATAATTATTGATGTCTAATTA
>JAPMOB010221100.1:0-30337 GCA_029875015.1 Lepomis gibbosus | reverse complement strand
GTGTTTTTGCAGTAATTACACTCTGCACACACACACACACACACATGCACACACACACACACACACACACACACACACACACACACACACACTCACACTAGAGACCTCGCATGGAGAAATAGAGCACATTAAATATTTATGTGGGCACTCTGAGAGGTTATTCCTCCCTGAAACTTTAATGTCTCTTCCCTGGTAGAACCTCGAGAACATATATACATATAAATATACATACAGCCATAGGCCAGAATTGGGTAAAAGGTGCTTTATGAATGTTGGACGATTTATCATCTAATCTGTTATTGGGCAAGTATGTGACCAGTTGGCACTGATCACATCCAAATTAGAAGTGCATGTAAAGTCATTAAATTTCCAGTGAAGCAATACCCATTAGCTATTCTATAAACTTGCTATTATAAGTGATTGAACTGAAAATTGTTTCTTTGTTATAAAGAAGAAGAGGAGTTATTGTATTTTCTGATGAAATTCATTTTTTCCCATGGTGTTTGTTAATTCTTGCTGAGCATCTCAATGAAATATAAATAACTTATCTAATATTTCAATGAGGACTATATAAATAAAACACAAATGAAAGCCATTCATTACAACTTTTTAATGTATATCTCCCAGCTGTATGAATGCAACTCTTCCTCGGCTGGCTTTTTACTGATTAATCATTTATAGGAATGAAAAAGAACTTAATTAGAATGAGCTGACACAAAAAATGAATGAATGTTTGTGTTATGTTGTGCCTATGTTTTGGAACAACTTCATGTCCTATTAAGAGGACAACAAGGTCTGCAGCCATGACAGCCTGTCAGCTGGGGTCCATAGCGTGATGAGCTCCAAGTGGAGCATGACAGGCCTGGCGGTGGGTTGATGGTGCACAGCCTTCTGGGAAGGTCAGTTCTCTAGGCAGGGGGAGAGAGGTAAAGGTTAGTCACGATTCAATAGGAAACAGAGGACAGAGAGGTTTAATAAGCTTATAATATCATTAATAATAATAGTCAAAATACATTTTATTTATAAGCATTGCACTTTAAAAAGCCAGGCAATGCAGTTTATACATAATCAAAGCATAGTGGCAAGAATATGTATTCATTCTTAGACAATCTCTGAACCCAATGTCTCACGATGTTTTAGCCTCTGGTGGAAAAGGCCGACATTCTGGTATAGCCAGAGAATGATCGGATAACAGATAATGGATATCTGGGCTAAGACTTCATCTTCAATGCACTGGTCATTGTTTGCAGTCCGATTAGCAATCTCGGAACCCATTGGCTGTGACTATTGTAGTGTCCAGTGTCTATGCATTTCAACACATCACCACAGCATTATTGTTGGACACCACACTATTTCCTTTAGTAATCATTCCTATTTTTAATGTTGACTTCCAAGACTGACTTGACTTGATTAAAACTGAATGGCACATATATTTACATCCTTTTTGTTATTTTCGGAGAAAAGCATTCAGCATCATCAGTTCCTGTGAGGAATACATCATTATTTGATAAATAAAACAACAATGTTTTACCTGCTCTTTTAATATCAATCTCACATTAAATATTAATTAATATACTATTATTAAAAATCTCATTAAACAGGTAGCTCAGAGCTGTCTAGACTAGAAACTTCTTACACAGCAGTTTTTAATAAAGGCTGAGAAGATTATGGAATCTGCATTACCAAGTGTTAACACAGTGCAGTGCCAAACCAAATTTGAAGATTTCCTCTTGGTCCGCCATATTTATTCTTGTGCAATTCCACACAGTCTACAGTGTATCAAATACAAGGTTGTTCTTAACTAGCCTAAATATGTGTAACCAATCTGCTGGATGTTAGACTCTGATGCCTTTCATTAGTGTGACATATACATGACCCATACCACACCTGTTACCCAAATTAAGCCCACTAAAAAAATTCAGTGGCTGCAGCACTTTTCTGAACTTAATCTGTCCAAAATGTGCCACAACCTTATTATGTATGTAGATTGGGTTGGGAGAAAGAGTGTGGATTGAGCCAAAGACCGACAGAGAGGAAAATTATTGTTCTCAAATTTAATTTAATGGCCTTTTATAGCAGCATGAATCAGGCAAGCAGGTAATATGTGATTGTGATTGTGATTGTGACACACACAGACACCCATACAACACCAGCAAAGACAATAAATTGGCTGTAAGAAACAAAATTATCCATCCACACGCACAATACCATGCTAGTGACAAAGACATTAAAGCTTCATAACATTATAAAATGAATCTTTCAGCACAGCCACTATATACAGTAACTTTACAGATCACTCACTGGTCTTTTCCATGCCTTTGTATTCCAAAGCAGCATAAAATGACTAAAGTTGCTTGGAGGACTGAAATCAACAGTCCGACAGTCTGACATTTTTTCCAGGCACATCACACATCCATTATCAGACTCAGTGATTCTGTCCCAATTTGTGTCCTGTATATAATAAACTGATATATCACACATCAGTATAATAAACTTATAAAAGTTTTTAAAAGTACACATATTTCATTTGCTTATAGCACATAAGCAAATAAAAAAACATACAATGCACAGGCTCAAACAAGCATAAACAAACACATGCACACAATTGCACTCACACACCTTCACACATGAACAATTTTATTGATCAGCTGCAGCTCTTCGCTGGAGGATGTTTCACAGAATGGCAACTCTTGTGGGAGCAATAGAATCAGATAAAGAACACAGCACCAAATGAGCTCAGAGTATATGGCGGCATTTGTGATTGTAGTTTACTTGCGCATATTAAAAAAATGCATGAAAGAAAATTCAAAAAAAAGAAAATCCAATAAAAGCTAAATCAGAAAAGTTAAGTGTGTGAAAGGGAAGGAAAAGCTCATGAAGATATTTGGGAACAGATTTTAATGCAAATCACCATTGAAATTTACATGCAAAAATGTTTCAGCGGAGCAAGGCAAGAGGAAATCACCTTTTTGTCTGTTTGAATGGTTTGCCATTACACAGTAGACTAGCTCAGAAAGAGTCTTTAAAGAGAGATTTGAAAGCACAATTACACACATATTACTGTGCAATACTGTACTCATGGTTTGTGAAGTGCTAGCTGTTGGATTTGCATGAAGGGGATTTTTTAATATTTGGAAACTAAGACTTACTTTAAACTAAAAACTACTTTGGTGATAGGTTTATTTAGACCAAATAATTTGAGATGTTGTGTCAGGAGGATTTTTGTTGTTATTGTTTGGCAGTGTATGTAGCCTCTGGCTCTTAAAAGTGAAGCCAAAATGGCCCTCCTTCTCACTCTTGTGTTATCTCAGTAAACATTGTCCTAATGAGTTTATGGACTTAATTCCTAGTCACAAGTCTACTTCAATACAGTGTGATGTTCGTTTTGTTTATTTCATTAAGGTTCCTTTCAGAGTACAATAGACAACAAAGCAGATTATGCTTGCGATTCGTGGCTACCTTGTTGCTATCACAGAAACTTGTTAATTAAAATAGAGGCACAACAAGGCATACCCTCCCCAGCTCCACTTTCTCATCCAAATATGTTCACTTCTGAGTAAGATGGTGACAGCCAAAATGCCAAACTTGGGGCTTCAAATTGTGACGTTATGATGGCTATGTCAGCTTATTTTATACAGTCCATGGCAGTGAATCACTGTAGGGCCAGAGGTGTCTCTCAATGAATGTGTAATTTAACAGTAATTTTGATCGGCAGGTGGTAAATAGGCAAGAAGATACATAGCAGATTTGAGCCTATGTTCTATATGTTCTTGTTCTCGACATATTTGAACAAGATGCAAAAATGATCAAAACTAGTAAAACTGTTTCAGAGATGAACTCAAATTGAGATTCATCACAACCCAACAAACTTAGTTTAAATAAGTAACTAGTAATGTAGAAAAATGATATGGATGTCTCACAGTAAAATCTGCACAGAGACTAACACATACTGTATGTTATTGTTGAACAAATGATCCTTTTAAAAGGATTAGTACATATTTTATATCATTACAGAAATCTAGTTAATTGATCCTGACAGTTATCATGATAACATCGTCTCAGCAGGTTGTTAGGTGAAATGGTCAGCTCATTCAAATGATTTATGTAAATTGTCATTTGTAGTGGTATCTATTCATGCAAACAGTTTGGGTTTTATATAACTGGTTTTTGAGACACATAATCTGTCAGTGCAGCTTCTGCCTCCATTTCATTACAATACCTATTGCTCTGGACAATCTACAGAGCCCTCACCCTTATTTGTTAGAAAGAAGTGTATATCCAATTAAATGTGTCCACTGTGTTCAAGACATATATCTAAATCACTTCTCCTCTGTCTAATACTGTATGTATTTACATAGACAATAGCCCCAGTTTGTGTGTGTTAAGTTGCTTTTATATTATTCAATACTTTTGCTTTGATTATTACGCTCGAGATCAAAAATAAGAAGAAGCATGTGGGTTTGTGTAACATACAATACTGTTTTCTTTCATTTTTTATGTGACCTGCATTAATCATTACATGGTTAAGGTTTAACAATGACTGTTGCATTGGAGCTACCCTTTGTGTTTGTTTATCTCTGTGTGTCTTTATATCATAGCATAGATCAAGCATAACCTTTGGAAATGAATTACCTTGAGATGTAATTGATTCCAAGTTAAGGATACCACAATGGTTCACACACCATACTACTGATTGTAGCTCCCTGGTGGAAAACAAACTAATGACCAAATCATTACTTCCTGCTGATGGCTGAAATTACTGTTAATGTTAATAACAATGTGGCATAGCAATTTGCCCGTGGATTTAACATGAAAAGCACTCAAGTGAACAGATGACTGCATGACGCTGGCGCTGGCTGTGATGTGTGTAGTGCATCAAAGAGTCATATGCAGTGGTGCTAGTGGATACGCATGTTAAGCTATGTAGTATTGATCTAATGTTTTATTAGTCCTGAGAGACAGATGCTGAGATTCCATTGTTTAGAGTCTCACAGGTACAATTATGTCCTTGCCTTTGCTAATGGCCTTTGTGTGCAAAGCTGTGACAAAAATGCTGCTACTGGCTAAATATACACTCGGTTTCAAGCAAAGCTCCTGCGTATGTGAATGTCTTTTGGTGATTACTTAGAGTCTGGGATGTTTAGAGGCTGAGCTAAGGTTTGACATCGCTACACTTGAGTTAACAGCTCTGAGATCCTGATATATGCTGGTGCATGTGTTTTTTTTATGTCCTTGCTGATTTTCTGTGGCTATAATAAACAGAGTGACTGCAGTTATTTGGCTTCAGAATCTGATGGATTACTGGAGAACAGGATGCCAGGGGTGAACAGAAGCCTGTACTACAAAGGGAGTTTAACCTACTCTGAACCCGACGTTATCAAGGAAATTCACGGTTAACAAACTCTGACTATCTGCATTGGTCTTAAGATGTTGGTTAGTTGATTCAGTGTCAACTTAACTGGAGTGTATGCATAAGTAACTTTACAGTATTTTTGTTGCATTTTTTCTGTTTTGTAAGCCATACATTATATGAGAGAAACTTTCTGAAAAGTGTTTTTTCTTTTTATCAAGGAACCACATCGCATCACTTTGCAAAGCTGTATCATCACAGTACAAATGCAACTGCTGCGTGTTATGCCTGCAGTGGAAAATCTAATTATACAGTCAAATTTAGCAATGAAGAAATACTCCTGATTTTAGTCCACATCACCATATTGTTATTAGCATCAGGACTTTAGAGACATTGCCATGAATTGGGCCAAATCAGAAGAAAACATCTGTATTTTTGGACATGTAAAACAGTCAATCTAAATATGTGAAAACATTTTAGAGAATTCAGTTTTACACATGGGCTACATCTCTTTAATTGACCATTAATGAATTAAGATCTTTTCCCTAAATTAAAGAGGTTGCAGGGCTACCTGCATGAATGTAATGTTATTGTGCAAAGAAAACTTCATTTCAGCTGCAACCCCAGTGGAAAGCGCACGTCGCAACAAGTCAGGAGGAAAGCTAAAAATGTTCTGTCAAGTGGTCTGTATTAATAGTTCTCATCATTAACACTGAGTACAAATGTGTTATGTACTCTTATAATAGCCTATTTATGTATATAGGGTAACCTCAAGTTAACCGCAAAGATAACCTTGGAGCAGTTTAAAGATGCAGCCTAAATTGCCATGACAGCATACCTCTGGTAAATCTTATCTGCCTTTCGTTGTACAAATTAATTGGGAAGTTACACCAAAAGTCACAGAGTTACTCTTTAAATGAACTGCATTAGCCTGTTACCTCGCTTTGATGTGCAGGTCTCAGGTCTCCAAACACACACATAAACACCCACACTCAGTGTGCTGAATCATTGTGTTGTCCTCGCTCTTCCATTCATCCCTTTTGTGATCCTCATCCTCTCTCACATACATACACAGACACACCACCAAGTATCCCCTGGAGAGTTCACCAAACGTTATTATTTTACAAAAGTAGGAAGCCAAGGAGTTAAGAGTTGCTGATGCTTTCATTCTCTCAAAATGTTAATTGCAAGTGTTAATAGTGATGTTTGTTATATTAAAGTACTGTTGGTAGACCAGACAATGACATCAATAATGGACAATTCTGCAAAACCCTGGATTATGCTGAATGACAATGCTTTCATTATATTGAACACCAACGTTTTGCACACGGTATGGTTAAAGTCCAACTGAAATTGCATTTGGAAAATGAAAATCTAACAATAAAAAAGCATGCAGAGAAATAATTATTTGATGTTGACATTGATTTACGCTACTGAACACTGAAAGAGAGAGTACTAGCAAAAGAAATTCTAGGAAAGTCTAACCCCCAAATGAATTGTGACTACTGGTGCTTTATGGAGTGCGAATATCAGTACAGTAGTCCACAAGCAGCCAACTCTAGTGGAAATGAATAAATAGTATCTTAACTTCCTTGTGCCTAACTACATTCTATGCCATCTCATCCCTGATCAAGTCTTGCACAGACACTGACTGAAACACACGTGCATACACACGGAACTCAATCAAATGTAGCAAAGAACACGCATGCATTGCTCTTGCATAATCAACGGGACTATGAGAAAATATGTTTAAAAACACATTCAACATTCATCACATGCCATTTATATTTAAGCACAATGAATTAAACATCTGGTAGAATCCTGAATGCTCACTCTACATTAAAAATGCAGAGGACCCTTCCAACAGGTTTTTAATGAGCGTGATTGGTTGGAGGAGTCATGTGAGTTTATGTCATGTTGTTAGGACAGCTCTATTTCATGACATACTGTATTTGTATTCAAGCAGGAACCTACTGTAATTATTAGAGTAATTATTATAAAAATACCTTACAATTATCTTTAAGTTAGTATACAGCCATATAATTAAATGTGCTATTCTTGCTTATTGTAACTATGGATTAAGTGACACAGCTGTATCGAGCAAGGCTTTTTGCCTGAGCAGTGGGAAATACAGTTTCTATTCAATGTTACACCAGATATCTGTGGTTAATATGGTTTATTGCACATGGTCAGTGCACATTACTTAACAGAGACCTATT
Organism: Lepomis gibbosus; assembly: GCA_029875015.1. Taxonomy (NCBI): domain Eukaryota; kingdom Metazoa; phylum Chordata; class Actinopteri; order Centrarchiformes; family Centrarchidae; genus Lepomis; species Lepomis gibbosus. The sequence goes on along the minus strand of JAPMOB010221100.1, from coordinate 22,768 downwards.
ATGAAGAAGAAGACATGTACTTTACTAATCCCACAAGGGAAATTCAATGTTCTCACTCTGGGGTTATTATTGTTATTAGTATACACACAAACATTAACATGCAACAACAAACACAGAGATGTCAGAGCAGTTGGGGCTTAGCTCAAGGCCACCTTCTGCAGTGCCCAAGAGGTGAACTAGCACCTCACCAGCTCCACAACTACTGATCCGAGCTGGACTCAAACCACTAGGAACCACCCTGTGGTTCCAAGCCTAAACTTTATGGACTGAGCTACTGCTAGCTGTAGTTTTGATTAATGTGCATTGTCCCTGGTAAATAAATAAGTAAAAATAAATATATATATTTATTTTTCTAAAAATGTATACCTGACTTTGTGCATCTTAAGTAGTTAACAGATCTGCCATTATTATAGATAGGTATTTATTATAGGCATTATTATAGATCTAGAATTACCTGGAGCGTGGACATTCACACATTTAAAAATTAGAAGGTAAAACCACTTTGATTATTGGTTATTTACTTAGAGCTGTGCTCCTATTGTAGTTGTTTGTAATTTCATGTGGGAGTTTCCACACCCACCTAAACACAGAGAAATTGTAATGTTTGGTCACATAAGGGAGAGGGGCTGCGCAAGGTCAAGTGCAACAACAATTAAAACAAATTCCAGTCAGCCGGTGTCGACACTAGTGTGATTGAAACATTACTAAGAATGAACGGCAATACTGGCGGCTTTGTGAGGCTGTACTAATCTGTGTTTTGAGCTGAATACTAACATCAGGGTTTTAAAATATTCACAATGACAATGCTAATATTGTTGCAATGTTAAGCATTTTTTGGGTTTGTTCTATTTATGGTACATTTGCGAGGAGCTCAAATGGCCTGATAGCACCACATCCATCACATGTATCAGATTAAAACCACAATATCTGGTATTCTTGATGATATTTACCGTGTTCACTCTCCTAGTTAAGCATGTTAGCATGTAGTTGTGTGTTATCCATTTAGTAATTTCACAGCATAACACAAAATACCTCGTACTGCAGTACCACAAAACACACAAAGATTGACTGTACAGAACATTTCCAGTGAATAGAGTTCATGAGAGGTGTGGTGATGAAAATGCTCTTGTGCTGTTAAAAACAGGATGAAAACAGACAAACTGACTGATGGCATGGATTCTCCATTAGCTGCACTTTGCTCAAAAGCCGAAGGTTTGAGAGGAGACCATGCAAGGAGTGATGAACTAAAGTGAGATAAGAAAGGATTATGGGATGGCGGAGGTAAAAAAAAAAAGAGCGTGGAAAAGACGAATGAAGAGACATTCAGATGAGCGTTAATAGTTTTATAACTGCACAGGGCGATTCCTGACATGCTTTTAATGCGGGAGCTAGGATGACACAATGTTCAAAGTAATTACATGGTGCCATGGAAGGCTTTTAAATCCTTAACAGCAGTAGCTGAAAGTGCTTTTCTTGTTCGTTATGAGACAACATCAAAGCCAAATACTGTTCATCAACGCTCACTACAGTGCAATATTTTAACAGGCTGTTTGTGCATTATTTCAAGAATGTTGTTTCAAGGTCAGCATAAATTAATATTTTACATATCATTACACCTCTTTTCTCTCCCATAAAGTATGTTTCACAATTACTGTTTTTCAAAACATGGTAAGATGCTTTTGTCTACTTCTTTCTTAGGATACAAAAGTACAGCTGATTGCTAGGAATGGCCATGTCCAAAGGAAAAGGACCAACAATGTGTCCCAGAGGTGTCCTCTCTCTCTCCCTGAGAGACCGTTCTAAAACCTGGTGTCAACCTCAAATGTGGTCTGCAATTGGCTTGGCAATTTAGGGCAGAGCAACAGACTATGGGTATTTACCATGAAAACAGTGTTAACTAGCAATAGTGGCTCACTGTGATTGAGGAGCATGTTGAAGTATAGACTGCCAGAACAAAGATGACTTGACCAATAATTAAAGCTACTGATCCTGGATCATTAAAAGATTTGATATAGTTTTAGAACTTTCCCCACACAATCATTGTATTCTTTCTAACCATAATTGTCAGTCCCACAGTAATAAGTGGCACTCCATTCTCACCAAATAAAATATCATATTCATCAGGGAAATTTGTTGTATACATACCCCTATAGACATGTCATCATGCTCAAAAGATGGTATATCATTTGATTATCCTGTGATCATGTTGTTGATATAATGGTCTAATTAGTAAGGCTATTTAGTCTTTCATACAATATAGGAAATATAGTCAAGGTGTTGCAGAAGTTCCTAACATAAACAGCCACATCTAGGTTACTGCTTTAATAAGGGTTGTCCTTGACCTCCTTTCTCTCTGAGGTAGCTTGGTTCAAACTTCCTCTTCTTCTATTTACACAGAGTTCTGACATGCCAGTTTGAAGGATGCATGAGCAACAGAAAGGTTGATAAACTTTCTCTGTTCTGTGAGAGTGCCTCTAATCAGTCCAACCAGGCAGAAAGGATATTGTGCATGTTATTCTCCAGCTGACGCCATAGAGCCTTTGCTGTGTTCTGTAAGCAGGAGTTAATAGCAGGGAAAATTTTCCACACCACAATCATTTTTATCATTGCCACTCATCTTGCCCCAAGAAGTCTTCTAAAACAGACAATGACCAAATACCTTCAACATAAAACACTAATGCATTTTTAATTGCACTCAAGAATTAATTTCCATGCACAACCAATTCTGTTATCCAGTTTCAGGCCTGAAAACATTAAAGCTTCAGAAAAACAAAGCAATGAGCTGGTTTCCTATGAGAGAAGTCTTTGTTGCAAATTGCACAACCAAGATAACTTTGGCCTGTCTGTGAAAAAAAATAAACAAAAGGAAATAGCTTTTAGCCCTCTGCATTGAAAGGGCCACCTGAAGTAAGTAGTGAGAGCAAAATTTCAATGTCGCAATTTTTCTTACACTTTACCTCCCTCCTTCTCCCCAGTATTTGGAAGGAACAATTTAAAGGCATAGTAAGTGATTGGAATCCAATACACTTTTTGTGAAACTCAGCGAACATTTCCTCATGGTTTGCTAGCTCTCCGTTTTGTGTGTGCTCTGAAAAAAAAGATTTTCCCACACAGCCCTGCGTCTGTAAATGGAAAATAAAGAAAGTGGTTTGAAACCTTTCCACACAAATTGTTCCAGCCAGTCAGCAGGAGGTGGAGTTAGTGCTCATGCACAGGAGTTTTTGGGGGATGGGGACCATGGGAGAGAGAGTTCTATACATCAGCTCATTTGAATGTGCTGGGTTGTGCAGAGAGAGGGATGGCAGAGAAACAGCCAAAGAGGAAAAGGTCTGAAAAGTATAAACAGAGAAGAACGTTATGCGACCCGGCAAGGGAAGAAACCTCAGAGATTTTAAATTTGGGGGGTGGAGCTTCCGAGGGATCATTGAGCATTGGAGGATTGATTGGCAGTTGAGTTCAAATATTAACAATCCCTCAGCAGAATCACTTACTCTCCCTTTAAGACTCTAAATATACAGGTTCTCGGCGAAAGAGCTGGGACAATAAATTCTTAATAGGGTTTTTTTTAAGAAGATTTATTTTATTTTTGGCTTTTTTTGTGCTTATTTTTGTGCACACACTTCATGCCTGGTTTGCATGTGTAATGCATAAAACTTTCAAAGGCAGAGGGATGGTATTTGCAGAGGGTTTTTAGGCTGGGACAGCAGGTTTTAGCTCTTAGTGTGACCATGTTTGTAGGCAGTCATCTTCCAATGTTGTCTCTTCTATTATAGTGTGCCTTGAATCCAAACTTCATTTACACACAGATTCATAAATATGACCCAAATAACCACATTGGATAGCTCTACCTCTGGACTCATGCAGAGAAATGTAGCTCATCATATCTCTGGACATCTCAAGTCACAAATTATTATTCAGCATACAATATGTATGGATCTGCTATTTTTTTATTTCTGATAATAAAAGCCATTCATCAAATAATTCTTATTATAAAATGAAATTATTTAGCTGTTTTTATGAAATGAGATGCTGAGAAGGTGCTTTAATTCAAACCATGTCTTATTTCCTCATAAGAAACAGAAGTCAGTCTTGGACAGTCAGACTAGTTGACTCCCTGCAGATTTTCAGTTTTAGAGCAAATAGTTTTGCTTTTTGAAAAGTAAGGCATGACATAAAACTGCTTTTGCTTGCTAACTTCTGTCTGACTATTGACCTTCAAACCTGACAAGAGTTCTTCTGATAGCAGCAATTTTGGTCATGTAGTAGTAAATTAACTTTTTTTGAGTATCCAATAGGGGGTTAAATTGGGAAATATGAGTTGTTCATTGTCTAGTGAGATTGGAGGTTGGTGATTCGTCAGGTGATTTCCATGGACAACCGTCCACTGTTTTCATAGGAAGGATTTATTCAGTACAAAGTAATGAAAACTGCATACAACTATAGGTGTGATTTGTCCAGAGTAACAATGGCACTGGAAAGAGATGTTGCTATTAATTTTTCTAAATGTCATTTCTTTTAGTGCTGTTTCACTAGGTGGTGAAATTCCTGAGCCAGATATCTCAAACTGAATTTAATTATCTATATGACCAGATACCACTTTGAAGAAGTAAGTAATTTCCTTTTTATTTTATTTGGTTCATTGGTAATATTGGTGAAGCAATCCTTTAAAATTATTTTGGAGTGAACAAGTTCACCTCTGCAAAGCTCTATGAAATCCCAAAAAGACAATAATACAACACCCCAAATGTACCAATCAGCCATAACGTTAGTCACTGCCACTGACAGGTGAAGTGAATAACACTGATTTTCTCATTACCATGGCATCTGCTAGTGGGTAGTGGGTGGGATATATTAGGCAGCAAGTGAACATTTTGTCCTCAAAGTTGATGAAATGGGCAGGCGTACTTTGACAAGGGTCAAACTATGGCTAGATGACTCAGTCAGAGCATCTCCAAAACTGCAGTTCTTGTGGGGCTTTTCCTGGTCTGCAGTGGTCTGTATCAAAAGGAAGGAAAAGCAGTAAACCGGTGAGAGGGCCATGGCTGGCCCGTGTGGTCCGATCCAACAGACGAGGCCAGATTGCTGAAGAAGTTAATGCTTGTTCTTACAGAAAGCTGTCAGAACACACGGTGCATCGCAATTTGTTGTCTATGGGGCTGCATAGCCACAGACCAGTCAGGGTGCCCATGCTGACCCCTGTCCACTGAGGGAAGTGCCTACAATTTGTATGTGAGCATCAGAACTGGAACACGGAGCAATGAAAGATGATGAATCACGTTTTCTTTCACAATATAGTATGGATAGGTGTGCACATGCGTAACTACCACTGGTGCTGGCGGTTCAATGCACCATGCAGGGCCAAGGCGTTTGGGGGACCCGAGGGTTCACCCATATGTCCTCACATCCACCGTTTGCAACATTAATTTAAAACCCATGCCATCACCTCACTCCACTATCAGAAATTAGAATGATTCCTATTTTCCCCGTCATTAGCGAAAGCGTGCTTGGATATCCTCACGTCATCTTTCTTTCTTGCAATAGTTTGACTTTGTTTGGAAAAGGCCCATAGAGTAAACTTCTGATGAACTTCAGATTTCTTTCTGTTGCAATTGTTACCTCTTGTATGTTGGAAAATGCTCACTTACTGTGACCTGTTTGTGTAACATCTTTGGCCGCTTTGCCGCTGAGTTGAAAGGGTTAAGGATGAATAGGCCTATTTGCAATTGTGTGATCATACCTGTAAACTTATGAGTTGCTATAGTTCTATGCTTATCGTCATACTGTCTGTATGTGTTTTGATTTGTTAGTATAAGCTGGTTAAAAATATTTTGGCTGTTGGGGGAATTCTGTGGCCGTACCTTTGATTAATTTGGTGTTCAGGCAGCCGCTGTCCATGATTTTTATCAAAGGCTGGTTTTTCAGGGCCCAAGGAAAATATTTGCGCTGGGTCCCAGCACAATTACATTACGCTGTTGTGCGTGTGTGTTGCTTACCTGGGGAACACATGGCACCACAATGCGCTATGGGAATAAGGCAAGGTGGCAAAGGCAGTGTGATACTTTGGGCAATGTTCTGCTGGGAAACCTTGGGTGCTGCCATTCTTTGATGTTTGTATGATTTTTTGACATGAACCACCTACCTAAGCATTGTTGCAGACCATGTACACCCTTTCATGGAAACTCTATTCTCTGGCGGTAGTGGCCTCTTTTAGCAGGATATTGCACCCTGCCACAAAGCAAAAATGGTTCAGGAATAGAACGCAACAACGAGTTACAGGTGTTGACTCGGTCTTCAAATTTCCCAGTTCTTAATTCAATTGAGCATCTGTGTGCTTGTGCTGGTCAAACATGTCTGATCCACCTCGCAACTTCCACGACTTGAAGGAACTGCTGCTAACGTCTTGGTGACAAATAGCACAGCACACCTTCAGAGGTTTAGTGGAATCCGCAGGTCTCAACAGGTCTTGACTGTTTTGGTGACAAAATCAAGACAAAACCTGGAGTTGGTCCCCGGGCGCTGCACAGTGGCTACCCACTGCTCCCTTGAGGGATGGGTTAAAGTGCAGAGATCAAATTTGTTACATGCAACATGTATATGTATGTGACAATAAAAGTATCTTCTATCTCCTTCTTCTTCTTCTCAATGAATCCCAGGCTTGCAGTAGTACCACTACAGCAAGCCTGTCATTGCATTTAAGAAGCAAAACTAAAAAATCCAAGATAATATGAACTTGGCATGGCAGAAAAAATATACTGTGATTCTATAGAGGAAACTTTTGCTGATGATCAATAAATAAATGTGAGGACAGCTTTGATGGTGCTGGACTCATCCTGAGTATGACCGCTGTGTTCCCAATGATATCACTGTATGAATCTTTGTGCAACAGCTTACCTGGATGCAGTGCAGATAAGCATTTAGATTAATAAAATCACCCAAATGAGAAGATTTAAATAATTAATGAAGTCATCATTGCTGTGCCACAGGCTTATATTACGCACTGTCCAACTCTCATTTAACATTTATTACATGCTGATTAAAACTTAGGGGGTTTTACATGGTTTTACAAAATTAGAACAGTCCAGTAATTAACAGCCTCAAATAACTAAAGTTACTTCAATGGTTTGAGTAAACATTTTAGAATCATGCTCTGACACATAGTGTCTAATTTATAATATTCTGATGCTCATATTCTTGTGGACAGTTCAATCAGGAGTGACTGGGCCGCAGCTATTCGTTCTGAAATGACAGCTGACAGCAGAGGAGAAAATGGAATTAAAGTTTGATAGTAACTAAATGATTGTCACGGCAAAATCTGATTTGACAACTAAAGAGACAGCATCCATAGCTGTTAGAACGCATGGAGAAAGAGAGTTGTGAATGAATAAAGATAGTCTTCCTGGTGGAACGTACCCTGAGCTTCATTTAGTTCCTGCATGGAGGGGGCTTCTGTCATTTTCTCCAATCAGTGTGCATATATGTGTGTGTGTGTGTGTGTGAGAGAGAGAGAGAGAGAGAGAGAAAGAGATGTCAGGTCAAAAAGAGATTAGAGCAAGTCTCACATTCTCTGGTCAATAAAATCTGGAGTTCCCACACAATTTCAGAGGTCAACGCCTCTGTTTCCTGCATGGTACTTTAATCATCTGCTCTTTCGTGTCTTTTATTTTCTTTGTGTGTGTCTCTTTTTTACATGCACAAAAACAAACACGCACACAATGTAGTAACACAATGAGAGACATGGCGTGAAAGGGCACTTGCAGATAGCAGGCAGGATTAACTGTTAGTTTAAAATGCAGACTGGATAGTCAAGGGTTAATCCAACCCCTTAATCCTCAAGCGATAAAGAGCTTAACAAGGATGGTTCAGAGTTATGGATATTTAGAAATATGGGATATTTTTCTATAGCTGCTAAGTTTGGCTTACACAACTCTCAGCAGGGAGGTTGAGGCAACAATGAAAAGAGGAGGAGGCTGGTGGGGATAAGAACAGGGTCAGAGAGAGGGAGGGGAAGTGGGTGAACGATGAAAAACAGGAGGAAAAAGATGATGAGAGAGAGAGCAAGATTCACACAGAGAGGGAATTGTTTTGATTTGATAAAAGATGGGCAGAGCAAAACAATGGAATACAGGCATAGGCACATTTTACAGTATTCAGGTGCAAGAGTGTTTTGTACTTCCTGCAGTGAGATTTGTTTTATTGGTCTAATTGAGCCAAATTTACATCATAAAGGCACCTCCACTTGTATTTAGAGACCAGAGTAGAGAGCATAATCAAGTAGAATGCAAGTCAGACAGCAGGAGGGCTCAATTCAATGGGCTACATCCACTAAATCAGAGTGGGCCTGTCCATCAACGTCTGTAGGGTCCACCTCTAATCATAGAACTAGAGTAACAGCATACTGCTGTTATTATGACACTGGTTTCACTTTAAATGGGGCAAAGCCAAATGACTACATTACCCCTGTAATGTCACAAAAATATGACAGTTAAACCCTCATGGAACAGGTGCCCCGAGAGTGAACTGCCAATCCCTACCTCTCCATCCTGCATTTAGGAGATTTTGTGCCTGTGCACCAGAAAAAATTACTTTGAGCAAAGTGTTAAGAAAGGTTATTTTATTGTCCTTATTACCTTCTGACCTCCTTGTTTCTGTTCACATGGATGTGGCTAAATGTGTAATTGTGTGGTAGACTGCTAAAAGTGATGTATTCATGAACATTACGGGTGTCCTTTTCAATTCTATTTCCAAACCTAAACATCTCTTCATAGCCCTTTAAGATAATGTACTGTATAGTCAGATATTCTGTTTAGAATATATTTTTCCACCAAACTTCCTTTTTTTGTGTTACTTGCCTTTTTTATATCAAATTTAGTAACATCACTAAATACAATGAGTAAATACCAACTATTCTGTTCTGTTGTTAAAACATGTCCAACCAGCTCTTTGAATGCTACCAGCAAAGCCCCGATCCATGGCTGTCTCTGCCTTCAGGTTCAGAAAACTCCCTGGTTGTTCTCTGTCATCCTCATTAAATTTGTATGTTCAGCAAAGCGTTTGCTCACACTAGACTCAAACATCTGACACTCTCTGCGGAACCGTGACTGAGGTGGATGTGTTTGTCATTTCGGTGAGTCATCAAGTTTTGACCCCCCCCCACCCGAGTACCCATCTGTGCCTGCGTACCAGGACCCTTAAAACACTGAGAGGTTTTAATGGAGAGTACAAGTGGCCAGTGGTGTGTGTATGTGTGTCGGTAAGGGAAAATCTGCAATGTCTCACAATAGTCAGTCCAGGTGCTTTGCAACCCTCAGTGCATGAATAATTCAATTACAGAACCCATCCAAAGGATAAAGTAGCACATATCGTATAAAGTGTATATAGTAGTACACACCGCAGACTAGCATACACACAATGGCAATGGCAGTGTAGTGCTACATGTCAGCATGTCTCGATAGATAGTGACTAGTCATAACTACTAGTCACTATTTATCCCGCAAAATATAAAATAAATACATAAATCTATCAAAGACACTGTGCTCATATGTTTCATTTTTAATTACAAATTTATTGCAAATATAGAAATAGATCTTTTGTACAGAAATCGCAAAGGGAAAAAATGTCAGTATCAGCAACAAATAATTAAAGAAAGAAAAAAGCCAAGAATTGTTCCTATCATCCAAACCTTTGTTTTGTCTTTCCCTTTTGGTCTCTAAACATTAATAGGTGTAGAGCTGAAACCAGAGGGGAGAGTCATATTAGATTTGAATAGAACATGACCATGGGACTTTTAATTTCATGCAGAGGTGGAAATAGAGGTGCAAATAGCCTTCTGATGATGTTAACCTGATGTTAACCTGGCAAGAGCCATATTTGACCTAAGTGTTACATACATGGCCAAATAGTTACTAAAATCATATGATATTGATGTGAGAGTTTGCTTTGACCCTTGGCCTTAGGGATCACACAGTTGATTGTTGCGCTTCAGGAACATGAAATCCTGTTATTAATAATGGGCTATTTATACTATTTATACATATTTTCAACTGGTACAACCTGTAAGACAGTGAAACGCCTCTACTCTCAGTTCCTTGTAAGTGTTGGAAAAAAGAATGACAAAAAATGACTAATAAACTAAAATAATAATAAAAAATAATAACTAAAGCTAACGAAATGCAATGGTTCAACCACTAAAACACATTATTATACATCTGCACTGTGCTTTTCTCAAATGCGTCCTGTAGCTTTATGGTATGTGACATTGTGCAGTGACTTGTGGAAAGCCGTATCCCTAAACCAAAGGTCCGCATCTTGATTTAGATAACTGGGAGTTACAGATTCGGCTCCACTACCAATAAAAAGCTACCATATCAGACCTCAGTGCCATTTTACCCAATTAAAACATAACTCTACAAACTTATAATATGGCTTTGCTATGTTGAGGACCTGACTTAGCCCGGAGGTTAATGCATTTAATGTTCTCTTTGTACTCAACATGGGGAGGCCTCTTAAGGTTTTGGCAAAGGCTGTGCCACAAAACAATCAATATATTTCACTTATGAGGTCTTGTATTATCACTGCAGAATGTAAACATGACTATGACTCATGGCTGCTGTCACTGTATGGGCCCTAATGCAATAACTAATGTATCAGCAGAGCTGCAGTAGGTGTTACTTACACATTATTGGATGGGTGCCAAATGAAATGTGCTCAAGACTCCTTGTTGCCTCACCTCTTTAGGCTCTACTCTATCCTTTGAAACCACTTGATCTGTGGTCAGACTTATTCATTTGAATTTAATGTATCTAAAAAAGATCAATATTAGATGTTTTTTAGTGCTATGGAATATAAATACATTTTTCTTATAGATGTAATTTTAGCTAATACAGTGGTAGCTATCTATTCTTATTGTCTCAAGTTCATTTACAGTATTTTCTGTATACACAAAAAGCATGTACAAGAGTGTATAATATACTGGTGTACAATGAAAGAGTGATGATAAAAGACATTTAAAGTGAATTCAGTTAAGTAGTTGGATAGAAAACCAGCAGGATCTGAGAGCAGAGGATGATGAATGAAAATCATTGATTTAGCTAACAGCGAGTGGGCTGAAGCTGAGGGAGAAGCCACTGAGGCTGCATTGATTTTCCAGTGACTTCTAACTGATGGATTGGGATTAGGTTAAGACCATTAGACAGTCCACGGTGTGTGTGATTGCATCACTTCAGCACTCTTTGAAGATGTATTCTTATATATTACGTCCCTTAACTAACGGAGGCAGATGAGTTAAGAGAAAAAACAACAACAAACTGTGACAGGGCCCGGCCTGAAGCCAATTATGATAGCTTTGCATGTCTGCCATGGAGAATAATCTTTGTAATGGTGAAGAATGGAGTGCTGTTTCTCGTAACTTAATGGATGTAAACACCCACCAGCCTCAGACATTTTTACCCGCTCTTTGCACTGAGCACCCCACCAGCGTGTGGCTAAAAGAGTAGCAAGGGTAACCGCAGTGTCAGTATACAGTATAATCACCCAAATGAAAACCAATAGGTAAGAATGTAATATAAAACGTCACAGAGAATAACAAACAGCTGAAGCCTAAATGTTCAAATCAAAGGTATTTGACTGTATATCAGTCCCTACAGTTTTTGTTTTCAATGTATGTTCACTCATTGTACACAACAATATATTTTTGTCTCTCAAAAATACAGGGCATCATGCAAATATAACAACTTTTCTTTTATGTAGTACACTATGTGAAGCTTTCTCTGTTCTTAAACCTTTATAACACATCATTGATATCAATGCAAGTATTAAAAGTCAATCCCTCAGTTCCCAATACCCCCCCCCCCCCATCCCCACCACAATAAAAATAACTCCCCGCAAAATAAACAAAGACAAACAGCCAACTGAAAATAGAGAAACACATAGACATATCAAGATATCAGGCTGAGTATAAAACATCCATAGAAGCGTTTTTTTAACTGTAGCATTTTTTTATGTAGTGTACAAAATTCACAGATATTTCACAGATTCTTTAAGTCCTTTGTCCATCTTTGGAAAATAAACCTTGCAGAGTTAATGCATATTGTGTCAGTGTAAATAAACATGTGTGTGTGAAAAGTGTCCACGGTCCAATCAGGTGGCATTCCTTAGGAGTTTCAAATGCTGTTCTGCCCAGAAAGCCTATTATTTAGAATTACCAGAGGTTTCACCTTAACACCTTAAATGTGTTTGTAGCTCGAAAAACAACTGCCAGTGAAATTCAAAATCCATCCGTATGCAGACTAATTGCATGTTTTGGTGATCAGAATCGCTAACAGACAGAGCTTTATGTATTTTACCATCATGGTTGTTCAATTAGAGATGCAAAACCATATTAAAGATTCTGATGAGGACTTTTTGTTGCCAGTGCATGCTTTCAACATAAATTTAATCTTTATGTAATTTGGAGATTTTTTTTTCAAACTCCTTTTCAGAGTGCTTGGCAGTTGAGAAGGCAGCGCTGGCAGTGCTCAGTCTGTCAGAGCTGCCTCATAAAGTGTGAAGAGTGACCAAGAAATCAGTCACGCTAAGACATATTTCTTTTGTCTCAACTGACTTCCTTTTTTGGTAAATTTTGATAAATAAAAATTCACATTAAAAAGAGAAATATTAAACATGGCATGCATTTGACTTTTTTTTTTAATCACAGGACCCATTCTGTGGCTATCACAAGGAGACACACAGTATAGTTTCCCATTTATCAAATTTGGCACATTATCCACACAGGCTAATCTCCCACACAGTAAGCTAATGGACTTAATAGAATATTAGACAAAAGGTCTTAAAGATACCAAATAAAAGGATTTGTAACCCACTGTCAGTGCTAATACGTGCCTGTCACCTGCCTTAAACGTAAGTGGAAATAAAGATGTCCTTCTTAAGGCTTTAAAGGAGGTCGTCTTTCAGTCAGGAGAAATGCATATGTTTCTAAATGTTTTGTAAGAGCTGTTCCCACAGTTCTGTTATCTGTGCACATGCATTTTAGTGTAGCCACGCGTCCACATCTTTTATCCCAGATGTCTGCCTGCATTTCCCTAAATTCACCCATCCCTCTCTTATTGCTCACTTCTCTTTGAAGACCTTGCCCATTACCTGCCTTACATGAAAGAGTCATTTCAGTTTAGTCAGACTGTGACTCATTCTGACTCAGTTTTTTAGGTTCCATTTTTGTAGTCAGCTTTTGTGTGTGTGTGTGTGTGTGTGTGTGTGTGTCTGTTTTCATGGGTATTCAGGAGGAGAAGGGAGTAGAGAGAGAAAGTCACTCTAATGCCACGTAATAGCCTGAAAAAAAACAAAAGAAGTTTGTTGTTGGTGGAACAAGTCGACGTGGATTATTCAACTTATGTCTTTTTCCTGGTTATGACTAATTTCGTTTATTTACTCAGGTTCACAAATCTCTCTCTCTGCCTAAATAATTCTCTTGTTGTATCTAGGTATTGATATACCAGCCTACATTGATTTTAATTTCTAGGTTTTTATCAACCATATCTTTCTGTAATGTGGAAATAAGAATAAAGTGCATTGTAATATGTTGAATCATCATCAGTCATTACCTAGTTTAGTTCATAATATACAGTTGCCTGTATGTATGTAAAGACACTGGCTGCTGTAACACTGTTAAAGATCACAGAGCATAGATCACATTTTTAAAAAGTGCACTGAAGAATGACACCTTTTTCTATGGTCTTTGCTAATGGAAGCATTTAACTCCTTTAGTAATTTAGAATCTGATTAGACATAAACCCACACCCCATCTTGAGCTCTGATTTATTATTAAAGAAACTTGAGTTTAGTTAAATTGGGACAGACTTTAAATCAAGGCATCAAAGGATTAACATTTTGGAAACTGAAAGTGTCTGTGATTTTCTGGTAGTATACCAAGATAGAGGAAGCAACCCGAGCTAGCCTCTCACAAAAGGACTGATCATTAACAGCACATTAGGTGGTTTTCTCACGTCTGGCTTTTCAGTGGCTCTGAGACAAACAACAAGGACCATTGATCTCCCAGTGAGCCACCCTCCAGGGTTCAACAAGGATATGAGCTGAGAAGGAAGACAAGTTTATTTTTTATTTGATGCGTGCTTTGTGGGACAAAAAAAACAAACAGGTATGATACTGCTTGAGTTTTTAGTAATTCAGCTGCGCTGACCACTTTGGACAACTTTGTGTTTTCGTTTCCATTTTTGCATGACTCTCTTGTGGCTATTTCGGTGGCAGAATTTCAAGTAATTAGTAATGAAATGAAACACAATAACTACAGTAACAGCACTCATTTGGGCTACGGTGAAAACACTGTTAATAAATTGTTAGCAAGATTGGCACTTCTCACAGAGACACTGAAAATGTTCTCTGTTGGGCTTTTAATGCCGTACCATCATAGAGCTTCATCCATATATGAGCAGAAGAGCATTTGAATGTATATCTGTGTGTTAAATATATTAATTCAAATAGAAAATGTATCATTTTGTTAGGCAGATGAACGGCAGCTGGAATGATCCTGTTATTACTGATCATTTTGAATTTCTTGTTACACTTCTCCTCAGTGTCCATGTCTGTAAACTTGTTATGGCAGTTGAGGATCTGGGAAGTTAAACGCACCACAAAGCGCTCTCTCTGTGGGATTAGGTACTCCTTTAATGGAACAACAAAGAAAATCCTTTTCTCTGATTAAGTGAAAGTCTGTCAATTACAGTAACACAATCCTTTAGAAACTTTGTTATCTCAGATTATAGGAGTTCAGCGAGAGACTAAACATTTCCAAGACTGTATTTTCTTCATATGGTGCTTTATCAGAAGGCGGATGAGGTGGTACATCCCAGACATGCTGTTACTAAAAGATGACAGTGAGGCTGTTGATCTTATGTGGTCAATTCAACTGTAAACACTCACAGCACAACGCTGACTCCAAGGTTTATGACCTCAGACCCTGACTGTGTGCAAACATCTTAATAAAACAAGGAAAAAAGTGACAGGGATAGATGTTTTATGGAACAAAAGAGGGATGAAGAAATACATAGATCAATATGGATTTATCATCACACACCACCATTTCACATTTGCATTCTTATTCCAGTTCGACCTGCATTTATTCAGAGGAGTCAAGCGCATCAGTATTGATATGTGCTGTGCAGACCCAGGTCCTGCCTGCAAGAAAGGCAATTTCTGACTTTTCTCATTTAATAAAACGGAACAGGACAGGTTCAGTGTCCTGCTCGTGCCAAACCCATATCCCATTGGACCCGTGGGAGCGGGGAAGGTGGTGGGAGGCGGGCCAAATAACATCATCCACAATAAACAAGTGAGGATCAAGAGATAAAAATGTTCCTGAAATTAAACTTGTCATTATAACTTATTTTCTCTTGAATATAGCCCTGAATAAAAATGTGGAGCAAGGGCCACCGATTCATTTTCACATTTTTAGGGTAGGGTGTCTCCGATTGTGTATGTTAGCTGATGATGCAAAAATTCAACAGCTACACAGCACTTTGGGTAACAAGGATGCCTTTTGTCAGAATGCCAGGCAATGACACTCTCATTTAGGAAAATCATAATTAGATCATTTGAATAGAAAAGGGCCAGTGGATTTATAACACTTTTAATGACTGGAGACTAGATGATGTGTTAGCAAGAGGCACTCCGCTACAGTGGTATATCTAAGCATCACGGTCATGTGATGTATGTCTGGAAAAATACAATTACCATTCTATATCCGCCCATGCCATTAATAATCTATAAGTGTTTAGACATCCAGTCACTGGGAAAGATATTGACAACTATTCATTTAGGTAAATTTGGGCAAATACAATATAATCGTACAAGGCATGCCAACACCCACTGACCACTGTATACCACACAGCCACACACACAATCATGAGGAATAAAGTGCAAGCAAACATGCCTGTCACAAGTTGGCTAATTAAGTTATCAATAGACAACAATAGTAATTTCCATAACAGAACAGAGACGTTGGCAGTAATTAGAAGTGTCCTTTCCCTCTGTGCCTCATTCAGTTTTCATGTTAGAGAAAGGATTTGGAATGTACTGTGGTGCTCAATGATGCAAATAGATTTCCCCATACCCTGCTTATAATCTGCTTACATTCACAGTGGCTGAAGAAAATTATTTATATCCTTACTTTTCTTCCATTTTTTCTTTTATACACAATTTCAATTTTTAATTTCTCTTGATCTCTGTAACATATGGGTCACATCTCTCATGCCATTTTTTAACGGGATTGTAAGAGCTCAATTGGCTATTAGTTATATTTCCAAATTGTACAGGTAAGTAGCGTCTAATTACCTGTATTAAGGAAACATTATTTTGCCATCTGTACTCCTTCAAATTACACTCACAGTTCTGATCATTACTTGGACAAATGCTGTTTAGGGCAGTTTTGGATAGCTATGGGACAACGTTCCTCACACTATTCATTGAATCATGCAAGAGTGTTAGTTGGAAAGATGTGTTGAACATCCCAGGGTGCAATCATAGCACTATTTTAGACTAAGGTTCTACTGTAATCTCTCTCACGATTTTCATATGCTGCAGACCCCTCAAGCCCCACTTTTCTTTGTTATTGTCCATTGAATTTCTCCTTTCTTTCTGAGTGACATATGTTATTGAAATGCAAATATCTCAGCTGCATGAATGATCTCATAGAAGAGAGATACATCCTGCATTTGACAACTCTGTTCTCTCTGTTCTAATAGGCATCCCTTCATTTACAAGTCTAAACATATCCAAGTTTACACTGCAAATTGATACAGCACCCAATACAAAACAGGAAACAACATCTTGGATCACACAAGCTTAAAATGAAGGGTATCAACGTTTACCTTCTGTGATTACCCACAGATGAAAACATGGCACTGATAAAGATGGTCCATAAGATCACAAAATGTGATCACTCAAAGAGTACTAAATTACACAGTTGGCATTTGCTCCCTGTGCTATAAATAAAACCCACAAACACTAAATGAAAATCATCCAGAAATGGTGCTACAATGACGTGTAAAATAAAACACCTTACTGACTCGCATATCCCAGGCACAGTTTCACAGTCCTTGCTCTTAGGACAATATTCTATACACCTAGCATGCCAAAAATAATCCAAAGGCAAAATTTTGTCCTACGTTTTTCTCTTCATTTTTCTCTGGCTCAGAGGCATATCAGAGAAAGAAGTTTGCAAACTCTTTTTCCCACAATGCTTATCAGTGGTCCCTCAGTCACAACTTTTGCTGTGCTGACACACCCTTCCAATAATCAAGGATGTCATGCAGGTCCTCGCCTTTAGCGAACTGCACCTTTTTTCGAAGGGCATTCCCGGCCGTCACATAACAGGCCTCATCCCGCTGGCCTTTCCGGTAGGGACGAAAGCGCTCCCAGATTCGCAGTGAGCTCTCTGAGGAGTACTCTGGGCTGGAGGAGTAGCCAGAGTAACTGGAATGGTGGCGGGCAGGCGAAAGCTGGGAGTAAGATGCTGCATCCCTGCGGGAGCGTGTCAAGGGCTTTAGGAAGGAAACCCTCTGGGCTGGGGAGCCCTGGTGGGAGCCTTCATAGTAGAGAGCTGGGACAGAGTGGCGGTGCTCCGAGCAGTGGTAGTCCTGCTGCACCTCAAGCTGCTGCTGCTGCTGCTGTTGTTGTATTTGTTGCTGTTGATGGTAATGGTGTGGCTTCTGACTGTCCTGATGCTGGGCACCAACACCACCACTGTCGCAACCACCACCACCCCCTCCAATGCAGCTCCCACTCCCTACTAAAGGTAGCCTCTCCAGGGGCTCCCCACAGCCCACGGGACTGGCCCGGTCTGGGTACTGCTGCTGTTGTTGATTACAGGCATCTGGGCTTCTTGGCTCAGGAACATCCAGACTGTACACCCTTGCTCCTCCCCGTTCCCTGTCCCGACTCATGGAGCCACAAGAGGTCGTACTGCACTGTTTCTTGACAGCATTAACAATAACCACAGCTGCATCTGCACTCATTTGCCGCTGAATGGGACGTACAGCAGTGGCTGGTGGAGGGGGCCTGTAGGGAGGAGTGACAACAAAGCCACCACCACTGATTCCTGGGCGCTCAGAAAGAGGGGCATTCAACGCAGGGAGAGGAGGTGGTGGGGGTATTTTGTTGGGACCAATGACCTGGCACGTCTCGGTCACCCCTTGGGAGAGTGGGATTAGGCCACGAGTAAGGGAGGATGTGCTGGTGGGGGGAGGTGAGGTGGGATTGGCAGAGCTTGTGGAGTTTGTAGTGGCCCCTGAAGCAGCCACTGCTGCATCCAATTTCAGTGCATCAATGCAGTTGTTAATGATCTGGTTAACCTTGTCCACCTCCATGGCAATGGTGGAAATCTCTGATGCAGAGCCATGTCCATCATCATCTGAGTCATCCCCAACATCAGTTCCATCATCATCTCTCAAGCCCCCCCCCCTCATCCCTCCATGCCCACCATCTCCCATCCTCTCCACCCCTGCCCCTCCAGTTCTGATATCCATATAGTTCCCTTTACTTGTAGCCATTGCCTCTGAAAACGCAGTAGCCATCTTTTCCACTTGCGGGATAGAAGAAAGTCTAGAGGAACTGGTGTTGGCTGAATGGAGCATTCCCGAGCTAGAGGATGTGGACATTGGGATGTTGCCTCCATGGTGGTGCTGATACTGGCGATGTTCTCTGGACTGCTCCTGAAGCTTGTGGACTGATGATAGATCATTTGCCACTGCTGCTGCCACCTCTGGTCCGTAGCGCATTTCCAGAATAGTTTTCTTAACACAGATAGACTTCTTCTTCTCGTCATGCATTCGTTTCTTACGTAGACAATAGTAGACAAGGCCTAAAACAATGAGCATGCCAAAAAGACAGCCCACAATGGTCATTATGTAGTGAGTAGTAGTGGAAGGTGTGGGGAGCATTTCATCTTGATTTTGTGCCCGAGTGGAAAACTGGAGGCAGGTGTGGTTGTAACGTTGAGAGTTGCGGATAGATGCTACACAGAAGGTGTAATTGGTGTGCGGTTTGAGTTTGTTGAGGGTGATCATCTCCTTCTTGTTCTTCAAATTCATGACGTCAGACACGTAAGTGTGGTTGTATTGTGTTAG
This sequence comes from Lepomis gibbosus, assembly GCA_029875015.1. Taxonomy (NCBI): domain Eukaryota; kingdom Metazoa; phylum Chordata; class Actinopteri; order Centrarchiformes; family Centrarchidae; genus Lepomis; species Lepomis gibbosus. The sequence continues at coordinate 3,635 of JAPMOB010221100.1, read as the reverse complement.
AATATACATTTTGCTGTACGGCCTTGGAATTTGCACAAGGAGAGAGGCTGATGACAAAGAAACATGATGGAGCTTGATGCTGGGAATGAAGCTATGTTCAGTAGATGAGGAAGATGTGGTGGGCTGGTTATACGGCCCCACACCACCAAACATCTCTGGTCCGAGCCCAGAAGGACCATCCAGATCTGGTGGGAGAGAGGTCATTCCTGGAATCATCACTCCATCTCGGCAGTGATGGTACAAAATGTTTTTGGCATTCCGACCAGCATGGCCGGCAGCGATAAGTAAGGGAAAGCCAAACATCTCCCTGGGCGTCTCACACTGGAGGCGGTCATAGGTGTGTGTTACATTGTTGAAGGACTCTAACCAGGTTAGGAAGCTGTAAAGATCACAGCCGCAATGGAATGGATTTGCTGCCAGTTCACACACCATCAGCCGACTAAGAACTGTGAATGTGGATGGGTCAATGCGGGCAAGTTTGTTGGATGACAGGTCAATGCTGCTGAGGCTGGGGCACTCCCAGAATGCATTGCTGGCAATAACCTCAATGAGGTTGTGCTGGAGGAAAAGGCATTGCATGCGGCCGAGCCCTCTCATCATACCCTCTGTTAAGTTTGTCAACTTGTTGTAGCCCAGCTGAAGAACCTGAAAAAGACCCACACAAGTTTAAACTTTTACACGGTGGGCTTAGTTTTGTCATCAAGTGTACTGTTGGTATTAAAATTGTAATTCAGCTTAACTAATGGATTCAGTCATGCTGCAGCATTGTCTACAACAGACATCAGAAGGGGAAGCAACACAGCACACAATACAATGATTAGTCTTTGACTTTCTGTTAAAATTTGTCATTGTTTAGTTGTACACGTGCACTCCTTCTATGTAAACTATTACAAATTGTTCTCTTGATTTTCAGGTTTCATGTCCTTATACTGTAGATGGTTTCAACAATATGGTAAAATTGGGGTTTTGTTGGCAACCTGTGTGATTATCACAGTGTGTTTCTTGCCCAGTTGATTCTGTTTAAGCAATGCCTCAGACTTCATTCATCAAGTTGAGTAATATATTATCATGCCCAATCAAAGTTCTAAAAACAATCATGTCTACTTAGACTTGGAGAACGTCTGTAACCAAGCATTTGTTTTTCTAATGATTGCCAGTTCACTCACCCTCATGTCTGAGTTGTTAGGGATATTATGCCTGCAACTGAGTTTACTGAGGAAAATTATAATGAAACACAGTTACCATCACTCTTAATACTATTTAACTAATTATGGTCTCCTTCAAATGCATGTTTCATGCATTCAGCAAAAGAAACCACTACAATGAAGTGTCCCGCTCTATTTCAAATTAAGAACTAATGCATTCTGAATAATATTATAGTGTTAAGCTCTTATTATCCATATTCCCATCACCTGTAGGTTGGCTTGTCCTGCAAAGGCTCCATCCTCAATATAGCTGATTTCATTCTTGGTGAGGTTGAGGTCAGTCAAGTTGGTGAAACGGTACATGGAGCTGAAGAGCACAGCTTTCAGCTTGTTCTCATTCAATCTCAAGTCATGAACCGTGTTGTTGATGTGCTGGGGGATTGTCTCATACGGTGGCTGGTTCTGACTGCAGATGGCCAGCCACACATAGCCTTTGTCTCCCTCAATGAGCCAGCAGTCCCCATTTACCACACTGGGAAAGTGGGAGAAGAACAGGAGGGAGGAAAGAATAAGAAGAAGGAGAGTGGAGGTGGTAGAAGCACCCTGCATAATGTCAATGAAAAGAAATGAGGAAGAGGAGAAGCTATAATTATTAAGTAGAGGAATGTAGGGTCAGGCAGGTAGAGAGGTTGTGCAGGGGAAAGGGAAGCAACACTGTTGTTAGGATAGATTTCCAAATAGGAGAACGGTCCAGGTTGGGTGCTGAAAAAGGGGCGAAGTCTTCACAATGCCAGCCACAGCTTTATGGCCATCATGGCAATTAGCAGGGGACCCATTTTATGCCATATCTTGTCGGGCTGCAGTGCGGGGTGGGACAACTTGTCTTCATAGTCTCTCTTTAGACTTCTGCTGTGACTGACTCAAATGGATGGACCCTTGGAATAATGAAGAATCTGTAGGGGAGAATATAATAAAAGAAACATAAGAAATAAAGCTGATTCAATAAAATGTGATAAATATGATACATGATAGCAAAGACTATTTTTTATTACTTCCCTTTTTAAAAAATATTTATAAGTGTTCTGCCTAAATATTACACTGCCCACACTGTGTATATTGACAGCACTCTTTGCACAAATGACAGTCTTGAAACCAAAATTGAATTCAGACCCCCCCAAACTTCCTGTAACATTTTATTGTCTCTGCATTATTATTTTTGCTGCACCTGCAGGCGTCCAAAAGATCCATCTCACTTCACCTCCGGGGCTTGTTTCACACACTTTTCTTCAGCTGATGCTGTTTCTCATCATGTAAATATATGCATGCAGTATTGCCCCAACAGGTCTCCTTTTAGCCTACTGTGTGTCTGCACTTAGTCATCCCCCCTTGATCCACCACCTCGTAAGGCTATGAGGTCATCAAGTTTTGGCTGATACCGATGTGCACCTGTGAATCTCTCCTCAGTCCTCAGAGAGGAGGATTCCTTTTTTAAACACGAAGAGCAGCATTAATCACCCAAATGCTGACACCACAGAGTCTCCACAGACATTCCTTGTTATGACACTATCCTGCCAAAACCTAAGCTCTCTATCCCATCTGCATGTCATTTGAATAGCAGTCAAGCGTTTACATAAGGAGAGGATTAGCTGCCTGTTGCATCACGGTAGACATTGTCCTCTTGCCGACTCAGCAGCTTGGGAAAACATACTTGAAATTACACACACATTACACAAACATGCACAATGAAATGGACACATGTCCTCAGACAAGCATATGCCTGTGTAGACATACACACTCAAACACATGCATGTCCTCATTTGAGAGCATTCATGTCTCTTGTACAGACATGCATAGTCAAAGCTATCAAGATTTTCTGAATATTCTGAACACATTATTGGAGTGCTGTTTATGATAGAATACACTACAGTTTATCTATCGACATGTAGTACTCTCATCTTTCATCTCACATCTCAATTTGACATTGTCTTGATCGACTGATTGATTTCCATTGTCATTCCATGAAAATAAAAATACCAATCTCTGTATGGTTTTCTGATAAACAGGCCAGATTTCTTTGTGCTACAAATTCAGATTTCCTTCTAATTCTGACAGAGAACTGAACTCATTCCAGTCTATTCCTTTCCACCCTCCCTTGAGGTGTCAGCACAGAATCAAGTCCATCTCCCTTTTTTAATCTACTTAAAGGGGCTGTATGTAGTTTTTCTACTAAAATGAATCCTTTTTTTATTGCCTGTGTGTGAAGGGGTTGTAATCTGACATTAAAATGATCCACCTGCCGGGTTTGGCTATTAACTCTGAAGGCAGGTATTCCTATTTGTATTCGAAGGCTCCGGGTCGGATTTTCCGTGAAATCCAGTGACTGACACATGCATGCGCACTCCTGAGCCTTTCGCTGTGTCTACTTTGCACTCAGCAGCGACGACACTGCAACTTACGACATGGAGTCTGGGACCTGCTCCCAGCACAACA
>JAPMOB010221096.1:0-10181 GCA_029875015.1 Lepomis gibbosus | reverse complement strand
ATAACCTACGTTTGACAATGTTTTTTGGAAGATAAGTGAGCTTGAGAGGATGTGGACCCCTTTTGGTGTCCTCAGTGCTAATATTCAGTAATGAATGAGTTTTGGTGATAGAACTGCACACAGGCCTGTGTTCATTGTTATTACTGCTACTGAAAAGCCGCACTGTGAAATGTGCACTGAAAATTGCCAGCTGATAAAACCAGATTCATATAACATCTGAGGCTAAATGTAGCTGAGTTAGATGGTGATTAACACTAAACATTAGACATTTCCACCATAAATTGTGCAGAAAATGTCTCCAGAATGCAGGAAATTAAATGTTTAATCTTAAACATTTTAAATCTAAATCTTAAATCTTCTGGGGGAGGACCCCAAGACCCCAATCGTGTACTCATCAATGAATTTTTTTTAAACACTATTAAAATATCTTCTAGTCTTGAGCTCGTGACCCCAGTATTCTGGATTGTCACATCTAATATGCTAAGTGTTTTGTCACAACTCTAATCTGAGCCCTAAAATGTCCCCACCACGTTTGAACTCAAAGTAACGCCATTGGCTGTTAAAGTCTTTACGTTGTTGATAACACACACAGCTTATTTCAGTCCTTCAGAATGCTCTCTATTACATGTACATGCATACTATTAGTGAAGGTAGTGGCGCTTATGGGACGTCCCATAAGTCCTCTTACTGTTTTGTAATAAGCTCTCATATTTGACATCATCACAGTTTAATAAAATTCATTTTTTAACATTTATTTCTTGGTGAACCTTAATTCTATATGCATATAATTCATTATAAATCTTGACTGCAGCTATACACTTCAATAAATTCTAATTTTCAAACAGTCCTATTTATTCTGAAAAAGAAATGAGCAAAACATCCATTTGAAGCCGATCAGATATTCTGAGAGGCAAATAACTGAAAGTAGGGGAAATGTGACACCACAGTGGTGGAACGAGCTGCCACATGCGAAGCTCTTGAACACTCATCTCTTCTGAGAATACTTCCACTAATAACCTCTAACATGCACTTCCTCTGCTCTTCTTCCTTTATCAACTGTTTTTACATGTATATCTGAAACAAGTCGATTAGTCAATTAGTAACCTGAGAGAATATCATATAGGATATATAAAGTAATTTATGTCATTATTTATAAAATATTTCATAGTTCCAGCTTCACAAATGTTAGGATTTCTGCTTTTACTTAATTACTTTAATATGTTTTATATTGGTAAAAAGGTTGATTTTTCTGCTTTTACATTAAGGCATGAGTAATAATAATCTAATGATATAAAATAGCCGATGCGCTGACTTAATATGCATGCTGGACTTAACATAAATTATGCTGGTTATAAATTTTGTCTGATGTCCGCTTTTGCTGCAAGACGTCACCAGGTCACATGTCATTACAGTGGATAATAATCAGCTGTTATATGGACTTAAACAGTTTACAAGCTGAGCTTCAGGAGTAAAGACAAGAGAAAAGACTCATCTAGTCATTACAGGTCAGTGCCACAGTCCTAAAACTTTGTGACTGTGGATGAGAGTGAATCCTGTACGTCACAGTAGAATATTCACAGGCAGCAGAGCTGGGTTTGAGGATCAGTGCTTCACAACCAGAGCTGCTTTGAAAATAGACAGCAGAGTAATACAGCGAGGCAGAGGAGTTGGCACTGGCATAAATCCAGTTCACCTCATTTCCTGAGTCTGGCTTCTGAACGTGCTGCTGGAACTGCTTGTAGACATGATGAATGGAGAAATAAAAAAAAAATAGCTTCAACAACAAATCTTATCAAACTCATATAATAAGCACTCAGTAAAAAAGCATCGCAATGACAGTGTTCTCTGAAAGCATGATAGTTACCCACTATGTAATATTGTCCAGAAGCATAACTGTGGCGGTATGGTGATGGAGCATAGACAAGATGCTTGCCTTTGGTGTGGGAGGTCTGGATTCAATTCTGACTGAGACATCCACCAATGTGTCAATAGTAAGAGGCCTGCAATAGTGAGTTACTTTGGATAAAAGCGTCAGCTAAAGCCTAGTTCACACTACACTGTGTTTTGAGAACTGATGAGTGAGTCAGCTAAATTGGAAAGCGGTTTTGTTTGCATGCTCTAAATTGTAAGGACATTGAAGAACAATTCCTCCAATAAAGTACCACCAAATGCAGAGATATTCATTCATACACTGACCTCTTTGATGTTCTTTGCTGCTGCTCCTTTGTTGTTCTGTAAATGTGAAAATCCTGGCAGAAAGAAAAAGAAAGCAAGCCGACAGAAGGACACAAAGTGGATTCATTTCATCTCTACTCATCAAATTCAAACACACCTTCTCTACCTACTTAATCTACCTGTAGTGTCCAGGTAAGTTGCACTCTTGATTTTGTATTTTTCAGTGTGGTTTCATGCAACAGGATCACTATGTATCACCAGGATTGAGCAAAGATGAAAACGAGAAAACTAACGTCACACAGAAGGTCAGCTTTGAGCTTTCTAGTCATAACCACACAGGGTGGAGCTGGTGTGAATGTGGTTTTCTGTGTGTGTGTGTGTGTGTTGCTTCTGCAAACTGGTAATAACCCTTACGTTTGTAGATTAGCACAAACAGCAGCAGCACAGCTGCACAGACACAGACAGTAATGATGACCTGAGAGCCACCTGGAAGAAAAAAAAAATCCAGACTTGTTTAAAACATAGTCAACATGGGTCATTATCATCTAGAGTTGTCTATGTTGAGGAAGTGAAGTGCACATTTACAAAAATAACATTTTTAAACTGCTTTTAAAACATTCCTCCTCCTCATCTTAATCCTTTGCAGCATTTAAGATTTAAGATATCAAGTGTGCTCTCTTACCACGACTCTCAGCAGACACCGTACTTGGCTGGGTTGACAAAATAGACAGAAAAGCTCTTAGGGCAGACTTAGAGATCAGATTTCACACAACAATCTTTTTTTTTCTCTTTTCCAATCTGTTTTTCTTAGTTGCATCTTTCAATTTATTTTTTTTCTGTAGAAAAAGGTTGTCTTGGTGAAAAGGTGGCAACATGCATTTTCATCTCCCACACTGTCAGTCTTGATATCACCAGCAGATGGCACTAAAATAAAATAAATCAAACTAAGTTAATTCACTGTAAAAGATAAACTGAAGAGACTGTTACCGGTGTGATAAATAATCAGCAACATTTTAATGACTGTTGTTTTGTACTGTTTAAAACACAATGTGACACAGAACCCATCTAATTTTATTAATTCTTTTCCTTTCACTATACTAAGCTGATGGATCATTAGTTGCGCACATATTTCATCATAAACGATGAAAAAAAAAGTTATTACATTTCATCCTGAGGGGGACATGCGGTATATGTAAAAAGTTCATGGTAATCCATCCAAGAGTTGAGATATTTCACTCAAAACTACAAATGTCAGTCTCATCGCGGCTCGTAAACAGAATTTGTTTGTTGTTTGTTTGTTGTTACTAATCGTCTGAATGACCTGAAATCTTCACCATACATGTATTAAATGTCATAAATTCCTAATAGGGCTGATCTTTTGCTCAGTGCTGCTGTGGCTTGATGACTGTTGCGTAGAGAGGATCCTCTGTAGAGCTGGACGGCTGGTTGACAGTAGAGTACGTTGCATTTTGTTTCACAGTAGAATATTCGCAGGCAGCAGAGCTGGGTTTGAGGATCACTGCCTCAGCACCAGCTCTGTCAGAGCAGCTTTGGAAGTTGACGGTAGAGTAATGCAGCGAGGCAGAGGGGTTTGTGGGAAAGTTGGCAGTGGCATAAATCGTGTTCATCTCAGTTCCTGAGTCTGGAGTCTGGACGGGCTGCTGTATCTCCTCGTAGACATAATCCTACCAGTGAAGAATGAAAAATACAGTCTGAACAAACTATTTTGAATCCTAACAATAAACTCGCTTCATACAAAATGAGCTCAACATTTTTGGTTAAATTACAAACATGTTAATAGTTGGAAAGTTTAAATCCAGGACCTCCACTTTTACTGTGGTGTCATTTGGTTTTACAGACTAGTGCAAACATCAGCACAGGTTTGTACAAAGTCTGGAGTAACTGATTTAAAAGGTGCTTTCAATAAAATAAAATTTTAAAGACAAATTAGCTGTGTTGGTTGTCCCTGTGCCACACCAGCTTCTGATAAGTTGTAATGTCTTTTCAAGGTTCAACAACTTTATTTGAGATCTGTACATTTCAGATTTCAAACACAAATTATTTCCCTCTTCCAAGTGAAATAATACATATGAAATGAAATACAGTGTTTCTTGTTGAAGCTACTCGGCAGTGGGTTTTTGATCATTATCTCATGTGGTATGAGTATACAGGGACTGTTTTGTTTGCAAATTATCCTCCTACGTTTCTGTTCAGATACTAACTAGAAAACACAGAAGAAATATCTTTCTTTCTCCCAGTTGGTTATCAGAGGTCGTTATGCACCTGAATCTAAACCCCACCATTGTATCACAAAACGATCCCCACATGCAGCAAAAAACAAGGTTCTGTCACTGCATGAGTGAAAATGCTGCGTCAGTGTTGGTCAATATTTATTTACACTATTTTTGTCTTTGGCCAAGACTCCAATTAACTCTTTCTTATATATCACAAATACTCAAGATGGGTAATCCAGCTACTGCGCAATTTTCTCAGCTATTTAAATTCCACCTGATACACTGACCTCTCTGATGTTCTGTGCTGCTGCTCCTTTTCTTGTGTTCTTTGACCTTGAAAATCCTGGCAGGAAGAAAAGGAAGACAACAAAAAAAAGAAATAAACAAATAGAGGGACATAAAGTGGATTCACTTCACCACTTTTCATCAAAATCAACACACTCTCTTTATCTACCTAATCTACCTGCACTGTCCAGGTAAGTTACACTCACACGGTTTCATGAAATAGGACTTCACCACCACTATTTATCATCAGAAATGAGCAAAGATGGAAGCTAGAAAAAACATCAACTTCCAATCACAAAAAAGATGCCATGTCAAGTCGTTATACAGTCATCACCCCTACACAGGATGTAGATGTTGTGAATGTGGTTTTCTGTGTACAACATGTGCGTGTTTCTTCTGCAAACTGGTAATAACTCTTACGTTTGTAGATAAGGATCAACATCAGCACAAACAGCAGCAGCAGCACAGCTACGCAGACGATCACAATAACGACGACCTGAGAGTCTCCTGCAAGATAAAGCATAATTTATGTACTTTTTAAACACAGGACATGGGGAATTAACGTACAGATCTGTCTGTGTTGAGGAATTTAAGAAGACATTTACAGAAAATTAATTTTAAAATAGTTTTTAAAATATTCCGCCTTTTGCTCTTCTGCAGCAGAAGGTTTAAGATACCAAACATATTCTCTTACCACGACTCTCAGTTGACTGCGTTGAAGAAACAGAAGATGTGGATGATGTTGGTGATTCTGTTAATGATACTGACAAAAATTTTACTTTCAAATAATTTGGCAAGAAAATAGACAAATAGACACAAAATCTTAAACTAGACTTGGAGGTCAGATTCCACACAACAATCTTATTTTTCTTTTATCTTTGGTTTGTTAATTGATCCACCTCAAACTTTTAACATTTTTAAATTTGGTCTCCAGTTTCAATTTCTGAATCTTGTTCTGAAAAAAAATGAGGAAAACAAATAATGAATACATAAAAAAATAAGTTTAGTGAATGTGTGCCAATACCACTTTACTGAACATAAACATTTTAACATGTAACAATAGGAAAAGCACAGGTGAAATAATTAAATTTATAAGTTAATTTAGCTGCTTCAGTTTCATGGTCCTGTTGTTACTGGGACACTTTCGCTTGCCATCGTTAATTTCATTACACCTGTGATTTCTTTCTGTGACAAGTCAAAACCTTTGCTGTGAATATGGTCTGTTGTATTGGAACAGCCCTTGTTTAAAACTCAGTCAACATAGGTCATCATCACCCGAAGCTGTGTTGAAGAAGTGAACATTTTAGAACATTTCTTCTCTTACCACGACGCTCAACAGACGTAGTAGTTGACTGTTTTGAAGAAACAGGCGATGTGGAAGATGTCTGTGATACTGCTGGTGACACTGAAATATCAATTAGCAAGAAAATAGACAGTAAAACTATTAAAGCAAACGTAAAGTTGGAGAAAATTAAATAGTGAACTAAATTATGAATAGCCTGCTTAAAAATGATTTACAGGTGCAACTCAGAAAATCAGAATATTATGACATTTTCTTCGGTAACTCAGAAAGTGAAAACTGTCATATTTTCTAGATTTATTACATATAAAGTGAAATATTTCAGATCTTTTTTTATTTTAATCTTCATGATTTCGGGTTACAACTTATGGAAACCAAAAATCCATATTTCAAAATATAAGAATAGCCTATTAGAATAAAGAATAAAATGACGACCTCGGAGGAGCCTTTGACCTCTCATTCTGGTTCAGTACAAACAACCACAGTCATGGGGAAGGTTTCTGACTTTACAGTTGTTCAGAAGAACAGGCTTCTTGTTCACAGAGTACAGGATGAAAGCATATTTATGGAAAGTTGCAATCACCTATACTACCTTCATGCACAGCTTTTAATGTGATGGTGAACATGCTTTGTGTGTGTTGTTTTTCCTTCACATGTAAAAAAGAAACTGTTATATCAGAAGCCAGACTGCAGGGCCGCTGGATAGGTTTTAAAAGGAGAGTGGGAAGCGACGTTTTGGGGGTGAAGCGATCGGAGTTTCGTGGGCTCTGTGTTATAGTCTTGGCAGACGAACTCAACCAAGGAATAATGCTTTTTGGTCGATTAAATGTTGGGACTTTTCTGGACTACTGCATCATCCTATCAGCTAAACAGACCATGTTGAGGCTGCAAAAGTTAACTGTGGAATATTATTGACCGCGGAGACTTGTCACACTTCACCTGGTATCTTTTTGTTTTCATTTTCTACTGAAATCTATTTGAATCCAGACAATTTAAGTTATTTGAATAAACATTTGATCTGTTGGGACATTGGGGTTTTAGGACGTTAAATGCGTGTGGGAAACTATTTGCAATGTTTGTTTCATGTGTCAGAGTGCGGCCGAGCCTCCAGCAACAAATACCTGTGCACGACATCCAGATTAAACATTAAAAAATTGTTAAACCATAAGCTGGACTTTGTTTAGTTAATGTACATTTTTATCAAGTGTATATAGAGACAGTTTAAGTGTTCACCTGATTTATTTATGGTTTGTTTAAGTAAAACAAGCAGGCTATCTGCTGACAAGCTATATGGAGATGCTAATTTGTTTTTCTAGCAGGACTTTCCACCTCCCCTCAGGGCCAAAACAACTAAGGTCTGGTTTGATGACCATCTGGTTTGATGTCATCATTACTGTGCTTGATTGGTCAGGAAAATCACCTTACCTGAATCACATAGAGAATCTATGGGCTACTGCCAAGAGGAAAATGAGAGAGACCAACAATACAGACAGGCTGAAGGCTGCTATCAAAGAAACCTGGGCTTCCATCACACCTCAGCAGGGCCACACGCTGATTACCTCCATGCTACGCTGCATTGATGTAGTAATTCATGCAGAAGGAGCCCTGACTGAGCACTGAGTGGATAAATGGACATTTTCACTGTTTAACTTTTCAGAAGGTCTAGATTTGTGTATTTTATATTCTTTATTCTGATATTCTAATATTTTGAGTTATGGATTTTTTTTATTTCCATGAACTGTAAGCTGTATTCATCAAAAAACAAAGAAATATTTCACTTTATATAAAACTAATCTAGAATACATGAAAGTTTAACTTTTTGACTTTTTTCCCCACAATATTCTAATTTTCACTTGTATAATGAATGAGACTGATTCATTTAGCTGCTTCAGTTTCAGTGTCCTTGTTTTGTTCACGCTGATTCATTATTATGACTTACTGGGACACTTGAAAAGAATGAAGCCATCATTAATGTTATTAACACCAGTGCTCTTCCTGCTGCAACAGTTCAAAACATCTGCTATTAATGTGTAACAGCCTGAACAGTTTTAAATTCTGGGAAATGCTCTTATTTGCTTTCTGACAGAATTAACTTCACAGCAAAAATGGATCCTAATTACTGTGAACAGTAACACTGTCAAAGTCCATACAGCAACGTGAGTATTGTCTTAAGACTTAAAAAATGACAAACCTATCCATAAAGGGTGAATTATAAAACATCCATAGTGAAACACTCAAAACTAAATGTCATGCAAAACTGATCACTTGTTCAGGGTTTTGGTTGTTGCTGATACAGTTCTGCTGTCACATAACTGCAGCTGCTGCTCTGAACATGTGCAGGAAGTGGAAACAGGAGCATCAGGTGATCTTGATGCAGACTGAATCAGTCATTGACAGGATATCACAGCTGACTACCGTTAAAATACAATGAAATGCTTTTTTAAAGTGGCACATTTTACAAGACAAATTACAGAACTTAATGAGAACAGTTTGCTTCTTCACACGCAGTATGAAGGGTCTGATTTCTTCTGCTATTTTCAATTATGATTTTGGCTTCCAATAAAAACAAGATAATCAAGATAAAATTATTCTTGTGATGCATTCTGTTTTGAAATGAAGCTCTTGTTTTGACTTGTGTAACTAATTCAGTGTTTATGTGGCCTATATATTCAGCGCGGGCCAAGATGATGGACAGAGAGCATTTGGACAATAAGAAAGGTAAAATTCAGCTGTTACATGATCATTACACACTGTGGCAGTCCCATAAACTCGTGCAAATAAGTTAGAGAGAACTTAATTATATGACTGCCTGCACTCATGTATCAGATCTCTACAGTGATGACCGAGTGTGCGTCACATGCTAAGATCAGACAGTGTATCGCTGGTCACCAAGCAGCTCAGTACTGAGAAAACTCTAATGTCTCAGAGAAAACAGAAGACAGAACACAGTGAAGCCCATGACGCCACTGAACATATTACATATTTACTTTTTTGTTTTTCAGTTGAGTTGTATGTAAACAAGGAAATACACTGTTTAATTTTGTTTTAAAAAAGGTCAGTATTTCCAAAGTAAATGACTAATCGTGTCCTGCACGTTACACGGGGAAAACCAACTCTGATTCTTTCACTGCTTCTTTTGCTTTACACCTCGCCGTGATGAATAATGTGTTGAGATCCATTGATGATGCCTTTATTTGTCATGATGCATGTATAATGCATAAATAGACATCCTCAGAGTTGACTGAACTGATAGTCAACTCAGAGTTCAGGGTAAACCTGCTATCAGGATCAACACCCTGAAACTCTACAGATAGAAAACACATTATTTATCCAAAATAACTTGAAATAGTCCAGCAGTAATCAGTCACTACTATAACGTTCTTTTCAATCTTGTCATCCATCAGTAACCCTCCTACAATCTGAACCAGGGTCAGATTACATCCACACAATAAAACAACATCACTCACCTACAATCATCTCCATTTTGTGAAAGAATTTGTTGCTGAGTGTTTCGTTAGTGCTTTTTGCTCCACACCAGTATGTCCCAGTGTCGTCTGTTGTTACGTTTCTCACTGTTATGGTGACATTTCTCTTGTTTTTGTTCTCCTTCATGGAAAACTTCCCAGTGTTGTCGTTGGGCTGTGCTGTGCTTACTAGAGGTTGACATATAGATGGATCTTCTCCCTTACAGATGAACATGTTTCTCGGAGCGTTATTTTGATTTAGACAATAGTATGTGAGATTCTGTCCAACAGTTGGAGACCTTGTGAAGTTAGTAATAGTCGCTGTAGAGAAACAGACCAGCAGCATTTCAGTGACTGTATTTAACAGCAATTTTCAAAGACACCTTAATCTTCTGTGTGAGTAAATCAAAGCTAAAAGTATCAGATGTGTGCTGCTCACCTTCAACCTCCAGCTGTATCTTTCTGAGATCAGTTCTGTAACTTCCTTTATGTGTTCCCACTCTACACCAGTAGACACCAGCATCACGTGAGGACACGTTACTGATGGACATGCTGAAGCTTCTCTTGGTTTCTTTGAAAGTGAATTTCCCGTTTGACTTCACAGAGAATTTTGTTCCTAAAATATCCTCACAGATTGAACCGTTCTCTTTGCAGAAGAACTTGTTTTTGTTTCCTGTGTGATCACATGTGATGGTGGTTTTAGCTGTTCTGTACGCAGTTTGA
>JAPMOB010221092.1:0-17966 GCA_029875015.1 Lepomis gibbosus | reverse complement strand
CTCTACATACAGGTCCGTGTGTGGCGGTGGTGTCACATACTGATCCATCAGAAATGCTTGGGGAAATGTAGCGTGTGTGGAAGCTACCGCGCTACTCGGTCAATAAAAGAGCTTCGTTACTGAAAAGCTGTTTGATTCAGAAAACAGCGACGCTGCCACCAAGCTACTGAGAAATGTAGTTAAACCAGTAACGGCGCTACTTGTAGCGACGCTACTTCCCAACACTGTGTATCAGTATATTATAACATTAAATAAAAAGTATAATGATAATTTAATACACTAGTATACTGTTGTTGCTGTATGTTGCTACATATAGTAACACTAATTTCAATAATTCCATATAATAGTATACTAATTTAATTTAAACTGGCACAAATTAAAATAAAGTTATTAAAAGCACAATTAAATGACCTTCAGTGAAGCAGCCCTCGTGGCGCTTTTTCAACTCCTTGTGTGAAATTTCTGTGGTATCTATCATGTCCAGACAAACAAAAAAGTGTCTTGGAGCGATGCACTCAACACTCAGCAGGACATTTTGGATTTAATGGTCATTTTAGCAAACTTACGCAAGTTGTTGTAGCTTCGGTTTACAAGCTCACGTCTGCAGCAAACCTTACATGTGTGATCAGAATCCCGCCCTGAACACATCTACAAGCCAGTATTCACTCATAGTCATAGCACCACCTACTGGCAACAGGAAGTAACTACTTCTATGCTGCTACGAACCAGTTGGCAGGTTGGCCATATCAGCTTTAAAACTGTATCAGAAAAACCTTAACACATTGATGATGTCGGGCTGTAAAGCTTGTAAGTTGTCCCTCAACAGCTTATCTGTGGAGTGGCGGCAAACTATCATGGTTCGCTGTGAAGCTTGTAGTAGTAGTAGTAGAGCTTAGAAAGAACGACTTAATTCCATAGCTTTGGGTCTACCTTTATATTTCAAGTTGGTGTTAAGTTTTTCTTGGTCAGCCTGTTGGCCTAGCACCTCCTGGAGCATATGGAAAGTATTTTACTAATACTAATAGTAATACTTAGGCAGGTATAGGTACTGTTGGCTGTCTTGACTGTGGGATTAATCACAGACTGAATTAATGCAACTTTATTCAAAGGCAATCTCAGCACTGTGGCTTCCAGAGATGATCATCTGATTTGATTTCTGGCTACATAGCTTGATTGGTTGAGTGGCTAATGGTAATTTAGCCACACACTGACATAGTTTTATAGTACTCAGGTATAGATAAGTGTCTTACCTCTGGTTGTCCTGGCTGAACATTGTACTTGAGCCGTAAAAAGATTAAGGGCAGTAGCACGAAGTATACTGTATTTTCTTTTGCCTGTACTGCCACCTTGTTTATATGCCCCAAGCTGCAAGCGGCCAGACTGTCCTTCTACTGCCATTTTCACATAGAAACGGTGACCTGGCAGTGCGTTAAGGCAGCTCTGCAGCTACACTCCAGATCCAGTTGGACACGCTAAGCCCTCTACAGCTCACCAGAGACCTCTAAATTACTGCTTTTCATGAGCAGGAAAACACCTCACATGTTTGAGGAGGATTTAAAGAGGGATTTTTCTTTATTTGCCATTATGTTTTTTCAGTCTCAGTGGCAGCTACACAGATGTACATCTGATATCTTTTCTGGTGCAAGCTGATACTGTTTTTGCTTTTAAAAGAAGAATAAAACTCTCTCTCACATATACTCGTGTGTATGCGCCGCACCATTATTACTTTGTGTTTTACTCTCCTCAGGAAAAAGCACACTGAAAGGTATCAAACTGACTAACCTTGGCAAAGATACTTGTGAGGCTTAAGGTTAATAGTAAACTGCTGTAATCCATTATTTGGTTGGTTTGAGAGCAGCGATAGCTATGGTTCAGCCTGTACCTGTCAGTACTAAATGATTGCTTATTTCCTGCCAGAGACCGGGTGCGGTGGAATAATAGCAAGCAGCTGCCTCAGCTGGACCTTACCTTTCTGTTCTGTTGGCCTGCTGGTCTCTCAAGCTAGCCTACATGCCGAAACACCAACTTCTACTCAAGCCACGCACTGCCTTTTCAACATGCCAGTGCTGTATTGGTAGGTTGATCTAGCTTGATGAGTTATAACCTGCTGTGAGGCGGTGTTTGGGTGAGCATCACGAGCTAAAAGCATCATCGTTTGTCCAGCGTGTTCACTGGACACCTACTGCTTATGACAATCCTTTTTATTCTTCCTACTGTGGCTTTCTTTTGTGATTAGCTAAATGCTCTATTGATCTGCCATGCTGAGGCACCCAGAGCGCGGAAGCGATATTTATCACATGGCGAGAAGAGCATGCAGGATGTTGCACCGGTCCCTCTTTCATTGGAAAACGATAAACATAAATCTGTGGAATGCGTGCGTGTGATATAAGTCTATGGCAGATAAGGGAGGGGCGGGGAGGGGAGGGGGGGGGCTGATCTGCTCTGCTCTGCTCTGCTTTCCTCTGGCAGTAGAATAAGAGAGCTCGGGCTCTTTGGGGTTTGCTGACATTTGAAGAAAAAAATTTCATCTTCAGTAATGGCAGACTTGCAAATCAGTGTCAAGTGCAGGATTGGTGCTCTAAATTGGAAGCGAGGATGTGAGAGCTTCTGAGGACCCCCCTCAGCAATGCAGATGGACTTTGGATAGGGCAAGGCTTCTCCCTGTGAATCACAGCTAATTAACGAAGTAATTAAGATCAGAATCTCTGCTCAGAGAAGGACTCTAAATTGTCTATACATCCAAATAGGCCATCAAAAGGAAGTCCCCTCCATTCATAAAAGGGGTAAATTAAAGCATTCAGACCCTTTTCTCTCTATTATCCTCGCCATGTGTCACACAAGGGACATCTGTTGAAAAGCGCAAGCCAATGTTACGGCAGTTGAAGCCCTCTCTCCTCCATCAGAAGTACTGTTCATAATGCATCGCTATACATATTTCAGCTTGAGTGAATTTATTTCAATAAATAATGTCACTCCAAGGACACGCTTCAATCTTTCCACGGCGGCCGCGTGACTGTAAGCCACACCGTATTGTTATCACATTCCTCTTGTGGCAAATGATAGATTAACAAACAGTTTCTAAACAGAGCACTGAGCATGTCCCCAGTTTTATCTTCAATGCACACTGCCAAAATAACCCCTCTTCGTGATGGATGTATTTTCCAGTTTTATTGTGCTGCTACAAGCTGCAAGGATATCTGTGGGTATGGCCATAATGTTAGGGCTTACAGGGAATTTCACATTGTGGGCGCACGGTGGACGCGATTTATGGCTAGGATTAAGTCCAGTGATCTTTTTCTGGTAGGCAATATTTAGGTGATGATGTCTTTTAATGTGTTGACTTTTTTAAATGCGGCATCTTTTCCCTGAACTACCTCTTGAGTAGAATGCTTCTTGGGACCTGGGGGAAGTGGTACAGTAAACAGTCAGTGTAGTTAATGGTTGATTTTCACAAAGTGGACACCACAGTTTTTCTTCAGACACCAGTGAAACCTCTTTGGGATGGCATTGGCTATTGGTCGGTTAGTCAGCCATTTACTTGGGGCCAGTCCACCTGTTGATGACCATTGGATATATTATAACATTTATTCAAGTCAAATCGCAACTGTTATCTCACTGCGCTTTTCGTAAAAGAGCAAGTCTAGGCCATACTCTAGACCATACTGTAATGTTCCGGACCCAATCACAGATATTCATGGTCCCCAGATGATGAATCTTTATGACTTTTCCTCTTATGCCACCAGCAGGTCAAAGGTTTCACTTATTAACTGAGACATGTTGACTGTCTACAAAATGGATTGGCAAAGAATGTTTATACAGACATTCATGGTTCAGTAATTACTTAAACTTAAACATTTCTATTATGTTTTCTCTTGGTTTTTGTCATTGTTTCTCTGTATCACTGTGTCATGTCTCTATGTCTTGTTAATTGCTTGTCTTGCACACAGAAAACAAACTTCAGCCTGATGTTTGTGTCATGGGCTGTTTGTCAGTATTTTCATACCTTCCTGACATTTGGACATCCTGCTTTGGGTAATTACTGTGAAGAAAATGTATGACGTGATCGATGGGTCAATCACCTGGTGAGCATGAATCAGACAGATCTTGGAATTATGTTGAACACACATGATGCATCACTACTTAAAATAATCTGTCCAGCTTTGCTTTTTCTGTCTAAAGTCATTATTACACATGCGTTCTTAAAAAAGCCAGTTAGAAACCTGGTAACCTGTAAACAATCGCCTAATAATCTCTCAATCAGGTTTCTCTTATCCCCTGTCCTGAACATAGAAACCCGTTTTTTCATTAACATTTTGTTTTGAAATAACCTTCCTGGAGAAAGCCAACTGTTACTGGTTATTTAAGTGCATGTAGACACACTGAGGTTGACCTTTGTTCTTGGACAATGTTCATACAAAAAAACCTACAGGATACTACCATACACATCCCACACATTTAAGCTCTTACTTAACCATGATGGCTAATGTTCAAAATCAAACTTTGGACCTCAACTTTGTTGTCTTAGTATGGTTTCCTATACAATGGGCATAGCATCACGTGGCTCCTATTGTTGCGCTAGACTCTTTGTCTTATTTGATGCTACTCCTGTGTACATACACTGACCGGCCACTTTATTAGGTATACCTTGCTAGTACAAGGTTGGACCCCCTTCTGCCTTCAGAACTGCTTTAATTCTACGTGGCATACTTTCAACAAGGTGTTGGAAACATTCCATATTGACATGATAGCATCACACAGATGCTGCAGATTTGTCGGCTGTACATCCAAGTTTTGAATCTCCCGTTCCAATACACCCCAAAAGGTGCTCTACTGGATTGAGATCTGGAGACTGTGGAGGCCACTGGAGTACAGTTAGCTTATCGTCATGTTCAAGAAACCACTTTGAGATGATTTGAGCTTCGTGACATGGTGCATTCTCCTGCTGGAAGTAGCCAGCAGAAGATGGCCACACTGTGGTCGTAAAGGGATGGACATGGTCAGCAACAATACTCAGGTCAGCTGTCTCATTTAAACAATGCTCAGTTGGTACTAAGGAGCCCAAAGTGTCAACATTAGCAATTTGTGTTTACCAGCAATTGAACAGGTATACCTAAATAAAGTGGTCGGTGAGTGTATGTTTGTGTGTGTGTGTAACTATTTTCCCCCAGCACGCTCACAGAACATTTACTTACTGCTTGCTAAGTGTTCTCTGATCCGGGTAAAAAGCAAACCCCTGTTTCCTGAGCTGTCTTGTGCAATTGGTGCGGAGCTCAGTGTGGCAAGAGAACATTTCCACTTATTTTTCGCCTCAGTCTATTTACTCTGCTGAAAGACACACACCAGATCAAGTCATCGATGGGGAAATTCTTTGGCCTCCTCGTTAGAGCGGCCGCCTCTTTTACCCGAGGTCGCCGGTTTGAGTCAGGACCATGCAGTACAACTGCTTTTTTTTAATGTTGAGGCCACTTCTTTTTTTGTGCCTTTCCTGTATTGCATTTGAGCCCTGGGTCTTCACAACATGATGTAGGCAGAGATCTTGCTCACAAAGCCAAAAAGGTTTAATTACAAGAGGTTCAGGTTCTTAAAAAGTATCCATGTGAATTGGCTAAATTTAGCATTTGTAACCTTGTATACTTACAAACAGGTGACCTTTCAGTTTACAGTAGAAATTTGTCATATAATCCAAATCACTTCCTGTTCTCTTTCCTCTCAGGCAGGAAGGGGTTACTTTCCGTGTTTCCTGTCCAATTCCCAGAGCTCCAGCTACGTTCTGATTGCTTTCTTGATGTTAAACATTCCCAGGCTCCCATAACCTTTTAGCTTTCCTCGCCGTCCAAGAGCCGTCCCAGGTGAACGAGTGGGCGAACCTCCTGCTTTTAAGGATAAAATCTGTACAAATTTTTTTCCTCAAAGGCAGTGGGAGATACGGGACTGGAGGGGGCAGGCATGCAGTGGGAAAGCATTCTTTGTCTGCATACCGTTTAGTTGGAGTAAGGCTGTGGGAAAGCATGTTTTCCCAACGTTTGAGACAGCCTTTGTTGTAAAATAAGGCTCAAGCTAAAGGTTTGATTGTGAAACAGGAGGGTGTAGTATAATGGAATAAAAAAAATATTAGTCAGTCAACTTTAGGAACATGATTCTCCCACTCATATTTTCTGCGTATCGAGCATGTGCTTCCTTTTTCAAACACCATCCCGTTATTTTTTCCTTCATGACTCCTTCCCACTCACTTCCTTCCCTCTCGAGACACCTGATCGACGGCTGAGTTATGTTATCTCGTCTGAGTCAGCAGAGCCTTCACATCAGTCATCAAACAAACGGGATCCAGATTGAACAAACATGCCTGCGTGGAGACTATGGCGTGGATATGACCCAGGAGCGGAGCTGGGCCAAGCCGGACTATATTTAGCCCAGCGATGCTCAGGCTAATTGCCCTCCCAGGCCTAATCATTTCCAGGCTCTGCAGCTCACAAACGACTGGAGGGGAGGCCAAACACCCACTAACCTCATGTTAAAGAGATGTCAGCATCAATGGGGCTGTCAGAGCGCCCAACAGACAAGACAAATTAGGACAATAACCGTCCTCCTTGTATACTATTAGATTTTCTATAAGCGGATTGGATTGGGGAGTCCAGCATTGCTGTAGTATATTAATTGAATATGTTTTCCTGTTACTGTATCAGTAATGTGAAGAGTCTTGGCAGCATCCTCTTCAGGCGACATTGGGAGGTTGTCTTCAGTTCATCCTTGCTTTGTATGCCTTATTGAGCAGTCCCTTGTGGATGATAAATCCCTCCACTGCTGCCTCCTACAGCCAGCTTAGCTCCTCCATGTGGGCCTAACCTGGGCCAATGAGAAAATGCACCAGAGCCTCTGCCCTGCTGAACTCGCCTTGGCTGTAATAGCGTTGGTGGAAAAGTTTAACTTTGTGGTATTTTGTTTTCACCACCCCCCTCCGTGAGTCCCTGTTCGTGTCGACTTACGCCGTATCCTGTGAGGTTCCTGTCACTGAGATTTGCCCAGGTTAAACAACGGGCACATGATACTCCGTGTCAGAGGGGTGAGGATTTTGTGATGAGGGGACGGTAGGATGAACAGGTTGGGTCACCTCTCTGCCTGATAATCAGCCCCAAGCTTCCTTCCTGGTCAAGTTCCCAAGGGCATGCTGTGAACTCTGATTTTTCCAAGTACTTTTCCATTATCAACACCTGGAGTGATACAAATGATCACATCACACACTTTAATAGGCAATTGCAGCACATTTACAGCAGACAGGTGACAAATTAAAGGAAACACCTGATCGAAATGTACAATGCCTCCATGCACAGCCCGCACACAGGCTTACTAAATGCTTTGATGAGCATAAAAAGTATGTGAATCATAGGCAGTGGCCTTCACCAGATCACAACCAAACTGAACACCTTTAGGAGATTTTGGAGTGACATAAAAATAAACTGTGTTCATCCCTTTAGTGCAGTTCAGAGACATGAGTCCCACCTCACACACCTTTTATTGGTTGTTCCTTTACTTTGTTAGTCTTGTGTAGGTACCCCATAATTTATTCTTGTAGTAGGAATGAGTGCTAGATACAAATGTTGCAGGAAACTGGGTCTACGGGGCTTTTTACAAAATACCTTGATGGTGTCAAATTTACTTTATAGATGCGATATGGCCAGAAATGTAGTATAAAAACATTCAAGACTTCAGTTATTTTGACCACTTCTCAGCAGTTTCAGCAGTTTCACCGAATTCTGCAAATTCATGACCTGCTTTTAGTCAGTATCTTTTCTTTTTTTCCTTTAAACTAAATACAGTGTATGGACCCACTAGAAGGAAACAATGAAAAAAAAAATTTTCGGTCCACTATATTGTAACCACTTAGCATTACTGTTATGAGATGAGGCAAGATTGGAAGTATGGAAAGTTTGTTATACATTTTTGAGGACATAGCAGGGTTTATTACTTGTGTCTAACTCTACACAATCTTGAACAGTGTCATCGCTGCAATTAAGTATCATGCAATTCTGGCATAAGGTGAAATGATGTCCGCTATTTGTTTGAAGCATGTGACCAGGATTTACACATTGTACCTTTCAGGAAAATTTGGTTCACCCATCACCTTTTTAACAGCCACAGTAAGGAATGTTATAGACCACAATGTGCAAAACTGCCTTTGGCTTTATCTTTCACAATGTTTTTTTTTTTTATTCCACGATATTGCCATATAGAACGTCCATCATTATTCTGGCTTTGCCTTTTTACTTTTAAGTAAACAATGTTGGCAAAAAAGATGCCCAAGTGTATTTTAGACAGCATGCCGGTGTAACTGGCCCTGAGTTGTACTGCACGGTCCTGACTCAAACTGGCAACCTCGGTTACGGGAGGTAAATGCACAAACGAGGAGGTTAAAACCCTTGGGTCCTAGCGTCGGTCACTAGTGCGTGTCTTAAAGCGTGTGGTGCTGTAAGTAAATAATCAGGAGTTGAAAATGTCTGCTCTATCCTTTAGTTGTATGGTGTGTTGTGAACAAAAGCTGCCAAACTAAGTAGGTTCGCATGGAGGAATAAAAGACAAAATACTACTACTGCATGTCCTACTTCCTGTGGACATGACTTAGATAGCCTTTCATCCACAGATTGTCTTACTTAGTTAAAAAATTATTTTACACACAGACCAGGTAAAGCAACAGTGAACACAGAGTGCAGATGTTGGTTCCTGTTGTTTGATAGGCCGCGTTGTTAATAAGCCGAAGTGCGGCTCAGCTGCTGCCGTGATAACAGATCGTGGGTGGAAATTTACGGGAAAAAAGACAAGTTATCAGTTTTTAGGCGACTGCTGATGGAGAAAAAAAGAGCAGACGGGGGGCGGGGCAAGCCGGGGTGTTTACCTGAAGCGTAGGTGTGTGTGAGTGTGTCCGAGCGTGGGGAGAAGAGAATTCCGAGGCAGGTGCAAAGCATACTTAAAAACAATAATAACAATGGTTTTGGTCATTAAATCCTGCGGGCGGTATAGTGTGAACGTTTGAGATTTGTTTTGGGTTTTTTTGCTGGGGGGGGCGGGGGTTTTACAATCACGATGCCGGCTCAACTTCATGATGTCTGTCAGCCAATTAACAAGAAGTTATTTAACAAGATGTTTTTAAGCTTCTTCTATCTTTCAAAGTATGTTCTCTAAATTGAAACAAACACAGTACATACATTTCAGATTTAGGAATGGGGTTCATTGGGGTGTTAAGATTTTTTTCAAAGTATGCTTGTGCGCCACCCACACCTCAAAACAAGTGTTTCACTGCAGTCCATTTATTTGCTGTCATCATTACTATTTGATACCTGAAGAGTCTAACCCACAGGGGGTAAATTAGAGATTAAGGAGTTTTTCCTTAAACCAGAAATAAGTACCATGAGTTGGTCCAACTCCGACTAAAGCTCCAACTATTCCCAGCTCGAGTTATTGTGCCTCCTTAAACAACTCCCCTCCATATTATAGTCGTAGGCTGTTCAGTCAGAAGGTGAGCTGAGAGCCAGAGGCAGAGGGAGGGAGAGAAAGAATAAGCGAACTGTGTTTGTCAGCATTTTAAACCCTGAAATTGATTCTTCTTCTGCGCTCTTTATACTAATGACAAGCTAATCCCCCTCTCCTGTTTCCCTCTGTTATAAATAGAGCCTCTTATTTCTCTGCTCCGCCGTGCGCTGCTTCTGAAAATTAGCACTCATGATGAGTCTGTGCTCTCAGCAATCAATTTGCCACGCTAAGTCCCTCCAAAAAGGTTACCTGTGGCAACTGAGCCCCGGTCACGTAAATGTGCTTCTCCTGCCCATTTTTATTCAGCTAGTTAAATAAGTGGCTCTGTCTGGATAGTCGGCTGAATGAAATGTCAAAATATCGACGTTAAATAGTGACCTGATTTCAGGGCATTTGTTAAACGGA
Organism: Lepomis gibbosus; assembly: GCA_029875015.1. NCBI lineage: Eukaryota > Metazoa > Chordata > Actinopteri > Centrarchiformes > Centrarchidae > Lepomis > Lepomis gibbosus. Next base: position 8,039 of record JAPMOB010221092.1, on the reverse strand, counting down.
GAGTAGGGTGGTTGATGGAGGTCTTGCACCAACCACCTTATGTTATTAGAGATCTGCTTATTTATGAGGCCATAAGTTATTCATGCTCTGCACTGGTTATCCATCACTGCTAGATTTGTTTATTGTAGCCTGCAACAGTCACATAGCCAAGGAGTGTTGCTGCCAGAGTTTCTGATAATTAAATACCTTTATTCAATATCTAGTCATTTGGATATTAAAGCTGGATAAAAATGCTGGTGAATAGATTGCCTGTTCCCTTTTGACCAAGTGCTGCAATGCAAAATTATTTTTTAGTCTTTCTTCACACGTTGCCTCTAACTCCTACTCACCCTCACTATCTGAGGTGTGTAGGAATGCTGCCTGCTGCTTTCGGTGTAGCAGTTCCCTCTGATTTCACCTCCCACCTGCCTCCTCCTCTCACTCCCTTTAACAGGTTCAGTATGCTTGATACAAGGCAAGTGTATAGTCGTTCTAAACGTCCTAAGCTGAATGAGGTGCAAAACGCTCGCTGTCACAGCTTCTCCAGACTGCATCACACTACCTCCCCAGTCTCTCTCCAACAGTTTTCTTCCTCGATGCAATGAATTTTACAAATGGGGATAAAGATGCCACTATACTCCCAACAGAACCCCCTTCCCCACACCTCTCCAGCTTTTGGAAACTTACAGGCACACCCACTTCATACATTCGTATTGGAACACATTTAAGTGTGAGCACTTGTTTAAACAGTTATAACGTCTCATCACTATGTGATGGGTGGCATTTCCTTCCACCTCCAGTGTGGCCGTTTGACACTTTTGCTTTCCAGTGTGGTACATCTTACGAATTAGTTCTTTTTGAGTTTAAACCATGAGCTTAAGGGCGTCCTCGAAGGCATTCATGGTGTTGCACTTGGTGAAAATGACCCCAACGCAATGTGACATCATCATGCAAATTGCTGTTTGGCCAATGAAATATGTGCAAGTGCACTTTCCTGGTAGATTACATTTATTTCTACTTTTTTGCCTTACTAAATATTGCTATGCCACGATCATAGTTGTAAAATCCTGTCTCATAGTATAAACAAATTTACAGTGTTCTGACATCTGGTAAGCCATCAAACTAATTGCTCTATCAGTCAAACCTAAACCTTTTTTTCGTTGTTTCACAAGGACCCAGGATGGAGGTCCATCTTATCGAGACATAATGCCCGACCTGAGAAGAGAGCTCACATGTTTTTACTTTTACCAACAAGACCCTGCAGTGACATACTTACAAAGGACTGCCATGACAACATGGGGACAAAATGGGAAAATATTCTTGTCAGGGAAAATTACAAATGTTGACATCTGGGATTCTTGTCATACAGAGGTAGCTTTTGTAGAACTACAAGAATGTACTTGCAACATCTACTGCGCATTAATTTAATTAATGAATTAAGTTAATTGAATTAGATTATGTATTTCAGCTACATTTTGTTGTCACGGCTCCACTGTAGTAGAAACCAGGCTGTTTACCCCCATCATACAGTGCGCCTGCTCCAGTCGCGTAGGGTGCACATCCTGTTTGCCCAATCCTGAGCTAGGCGTGCATCTCGTGCTGCTGAGTCAGCTGCATGCTGAGTCAGAAGCACGATTTGCTTCGTGCATTTGCTCCCGCTCGGCGCAGCTATCTTTAAGCATGATAAAATCAGCAGTGGTGGTCTGCAACGAAGATTAGATGTCACAATCACTGGTTGAACTCTGAAACACGCTTACCGTTCACTTTCCTTTCCATTTCTTGTGTTAACACTAACCAGACAGCCATTCTAATTATTCAGAATTTTAATTTCATTAAGTGCCATCTACAAATATTTGCAACCTTGGTACAAAAGAGCACAAAACTGTAAGACTATTGTGGTTCATCAATGCAAAAAATAAATATACAGTTTAAGCTAAAATTACTTGGAAGACATAATCAATCCTAACCAGAAAACAAACTTTGTCTTTACTAAGCATGCCCTTCAGCTGTGTAACAGTTCCCTTGTAAGGGGTCCCCTTACAGTACAATACACAGGGTGTACTCTTGGCAGTAGTAGCACACTACAGCTAAATATTTCCCATAGATCTCATGCAAAATAGATCTGTTTTGCATTTCAAGCAAAATATTTAATAGTGAACGTGAGATAATCAACTGGCTGCCGTCATTGCTGACAGCTAGCTAAATGGGTTCATTCATTCGCTGATGCTTGAAATGTTTAGATTTTGCAAAACACAAACTCTTGAAAAAGATTTCAAGAGCTTGCACTCAACAATGAATTCCTTGGGTCCTCAGCAAGACAAATGTGAGGTCAGTCAGATGAATGGTTGTCAAGATCCTTCCTTTTGTATTTGCAATAAGGTTGCAGTAGGATCCTTGATAAAACTGATAAGACATAAAGTATTTTTTTAGATGTCACACTGTGAATACATGTGATATGCATTTGATTTGCGGTCATGACGTTTGACAGCATGAGAGTGAAGTTGTTGTTGAATGGAGGCCTGGTGACGATGGCTTCATATTGTAAAATACAGTCCATGGTATTGGAGAGGACACGCACACACACGCAGTGTTGTGTGTTTGTGTGCTCCTGTCGGTGACTGGGCAGGTCTGCGGTGTGTCTGGCAGGCTGCAGGGTCTCTGGGTTGCTCTGATAGCGCTTGTTCCTTTGAGGCCCCCGCGTGCTGTGGATAACGACACCAGCCTCGTCCAGAGTCTGATCTCAGGCCAGCGAGGAATGATCCAACATCTGCCAGGATCTGGGCAGAATAGAGATACACCCGTGGTTGATTTGGTTGAGCACATAATCAGACATGTAACACTGGTTTGATAGCTGATAGCAGCAGTGCTCCCTGCTCTGGCTCTGGCACACAACGATGCCTGGATGCACCCTGGGAGAATGAGCCCACCCTTCTTGTCTCCCTCGTCTCCCCTTGATCTGCCTCAATTGGGTCCTCTCCCCCTCTGTTCTTTCTGTGTCTCCCCCCAGAAAACGTCTTTCTTCTTCGCCTTCTCCCCTCCCAGTTCCTCGTCAGATCCACAGGGCCAGATTTTTATCGCTTTTCTGCGAGTCCTGCAAGGGGAACCTTGAGGGTCTCAGTGGGATCAATTTAAAAGGGAAGCGCTTGTCTCTCCTCCTCTCCTTGGCCCTCTCGGCTGATTGGGTCCGCTCGCCAGGAACTTGCAGGCTTTTGATCTCAACCACCCCCCTCACAGCCCCCCACCCACCCCTGCTCAAAGTTTCTGTTGGAGGTTGGCTCTTAAAAAAAAATAAAAAAATAAAAATCTGCTCCACTTTCTGAGAAATGCGGGCCCCATCCCCTTTCTCTGCACCTGTGAGAAACTGAGTGAAAGTTTTGTAAACCCACTGGGTGGTTCTAACAGTCTACGGCGTGATTGACTTCTCTTTGAAGATGTGAGAGCAATCTGTCTCTTCAGGTGGAGGTACACCGAAGAGGACTTGTGGTCCTCGGGCAGCTTGCTTGAAAACTGGTGAGAAGTTGCTGGGAGGTGTGATGCATAATTCACACGGTGGGGAACGGCTCTTTCGGTTACAAAGAGGAGTAAGGTACAAGGTGGTGCAATGGAGTATTCCCATGCTGAGCTGTTGTTGAGCTGAAGTCGCTCCGTTCTTAGTACGATATTTTGGAGTGACCCTGCAGCAAAAGGGGCCACAGTAGACTACAATACCCAACCAGAGAGTGGTGTGTCCAGGGTTTTCACTTCAATTTTATTTCCATAGCGCTTTCATAAGAGATGTTATCTCAGGGCACTTTTCAAATAGGTCTATGCCATTCTCTATACTATACTATGTCTGTGTAATTGTGAGTCATAGAGCACTTTTAATCCTAATATACTATTTGCTATAAACGTTAATACTGTTGTGTATATATGCCAACAAGCAGTTGTAAACTCAAACAAAATGGAACCACACTTTAACCTTTTTTCTGCCTACAGTGGCTCTACTCTTCTAATTTTGATTAGGTAATCAAATTGTAAAAAAAAAAAAAAAAAACTCGACTATGGGGGGAAAAAAGCACAGACGGACAGGAGTCGCACAACATCGGTTTCATTGATTGAAAATGAAATGTAGGTCAAGCTGAAACAAGCGAATAATACATTAACAACAGTGTGGTAATTATGGAGAGGTCACAAGCCAACTCAGCCCATTTGGAAATACTTCAAATTTTGATTGGTGTGTAGATCTTCGAAATAAATATACAAGTAGTTATGTCACTCGTGTTGGTTTGCCCTCTGAATAGTTGCCATTTTTTGCCAATTTTTAAAAAAGTGCCCTCTGTATGAGGGGTGGAAGAACTGAAGAGGGGTAAAAAAAGACAGGCAAGACTACATGTGAGGGATAAAATGACCGTGAAAGCCCTGTTCTCAGCTATGTTTATCTGACTCCTTGGTTTCCCTATTATGGACAAAGTTAAGTTGACCTCACTGTTTTTTTACTCATATAGAATTTGTCCCCATTCAGCATCCCTACGGTGATGGAGGACTACCTACCTAAGTATCGAATTACGCTCCTGTTCTCAATACTGAACTGAAACATATCTAAGCCCATCCCTTATCCTTAACAGAATGACGGCCAAATTTATGACGTTTATAAAATTAGATTAGAAAAAATTAGATTATTAATTAGCTTAATGTCTGCAGCAGCGAGTTATATTTCCTCAGCATTTGATTACGTGAGTTTGTTGTGTAATATAACTGGTTTTCTGAGTAATGGGCTGTAGAAACACACTGTTTGAACAGGAGCCAGCCACGTCACCCTCCTCCTCCTCTTCCTCTTCTCTCTCTCCTGCCAGGTCAGTGGAGGTCAAACCGGAGGTTTTGTTTTTTTTTTGTCCTACCTTACTGACCTTTCATCTCTTGGGAGAACTCCAGTCACGACTCGGGATTAAATTCCTGGTAATTTTAGCCACACCAGGCCACGGGTTTTTGTGCTTTTGTTGTTTCAGGCCCCATCAAAAGAACATCACCCCATTTCTTACCAGTTGGATGGAATAAACAAGTTTTCTTAGCACAGAGAGGACCTGAAAGTTTGAGGTGGTTCTGTTGAGAGCATCTGTCGCTGTAAAGCCAAGCACCCCTTATTTTCAGGGCTCTTGGGTCCCTCTCTGATGACATCATCGGTGTAGTCGTGCACTAATTGAGGTTTAATGCTAGAGTAGAGAGAGCAAGGCTGTAATTTTCCCGCCCCGGCCTGGAATAGAGACGACAGCTTTTCATGTGGTCCGGACTAATTTAGGTTGCTGTGCTGCAGCTGTGGGACACCTCACACTTTTGTCCTTCTCATCCTGCCTAGAGATTAAAAATATGGAAAAACCAGTTGAGTATAAAGTAATGCAAAGGAGTAAGATGCATAACAGAACTGTTAGAATGAAGCAAAAGTCAATAATTGTTGATGAGACATTAAAAGACTTGACATGGAAATTGGACTTTAAAAAGGTTTTGGTAATACCTTTTCCAGTGCCTGGAAAGCCACCAAAGTTCCCCACCGCCTCTGCCTAAAGCAACATATGTCAGCGCAACACAATGTGGTTTATGAGGACCTGCGTCGTTGAAGGAGGAGGAGTAAGAGCGTGAGGAAGAAGCAGCTGTAATATGCAGAATGGCATTTTGGTGTGTTATTATGATTGTATGTCCACAGAGCCTGGGCGTAATGACATTCATCCTCTCATCTAGGACAAACACGCATGCACGCCGACGCAAACACAGCGCTGTACCTGCTCTTTATCTTATCCGCCATATCAGGGCCTGTATAAACATCAGGCCCGTTTGAAGTGGAAAGCCTTAATCACAAGTGTAATCATTGACTGACTGAGAGAGGAGGGGCAGAAGAGGCCAGGGCATACCATGAAGGCCTGACGAGACACCTGAGAACAGCAGGGAGGCCAGACAAGCCTTTCAGAAGACAGACAGTTAAATTCGGTTGCTTGGGATAAACTAGAGACTTTTACTTTTATTTATTTTCGCTTCAGAAAGAAATATTACAGCATCAAGTAACTGCTCAGACCGTAACCAATCTCTTCTTTGTTGATATTAAGCTGTTAATAAACTGTCAAATATATAAAGGGACCAACTGAACGGTTTGCAAAAGCGTTTTTTATATCCATCGTTCGTCTGTCTCACGGAACACGTATGCTGTCTCTTTAAATAATAATTGTCCGAGAGATGCACATCACAAGTGTCAGTCTCAATCAGACAGTCAAATGTTGTTACCTTAGTAACTTATCTATGTTTTATCAAGGCCCGTAGTTTTACTGTTAGCTTTCTGGTTTCACTGAGGACACAGAGGTATGGGGAGCAGAATAAATGAAACAATTGAATTAAAAAACAATGTTGCATTCATTCTGTATACGTCTCATTGAGTTTACTAGAAAAACAGTTTTAGGCCTTTAAATTGTACCTCATCAGGAGCTGTGCTGGACAACTTGGACAGGCCAGCTTGTTGACGTCATGACAACCAATCTTGAACAGCACTGAGTTAGCAGTCTGATGGAGGATAATTTAAGAGAGTTAGTCTGTCTAACTTGTGTTAATGATTTATACAACACTGTGCGGCCCTTTGGTTTCTGATAGGTCCACACAGCCCCTTGGGTTTTTCGAATGCTCAACGATGAAATACTGCACGGTTGCAGTGGCACACGTACAAACTCAAACTGAAACTTTCTGGCAGCAGGATGCTGTTATCGGCCCTCACGTGGAGCAGCGTAGGAGTGAAAATGAAAATAAGCAGTAGATGTCATTGTGCATTGTGTATCAGTACTCCTGTATTGTACAGTGGCCACGGGGTGTGAATTAGAAACGAAAGGGCGTTGTGTGATTTACTCTTAGCACATGCGCACACGTTTACACGCAAGCTGCGCCCATTGTGGCGGTCGGCTCTAGCTGGCCTCTGCCTGGGCCAAAGCCTGTTAACTCCAATTCATAACGGAGAGGATGGTAATGAGCACTGTCAGAGTTGACATAACAACCGCCCGCTCTGGGGCTGAACACTGGAGTCAGACAGACCGAGAGAGAGAGAGAGAGAGAGAGAGAGAGAGAGAGAGTAGGTTATGTCTGTGGCGGGTTGATCCCAGGACTATAGCTGCAAATTAACCATTGAAGTTCTCAGATTCAGCTGTGTTGTGTGTTTTGGCCATTTGCTTGGTATTTGGCAATTTTAGCCCTGTTTGCAGTCAGTGCTCACCTAAATCAGTCTAGCCCTGGACTACATAGGTAATAGAGAAAAGGGAGCACACTTTGTCTTTTAGATTTAAATACCCTTTTCTGCAAACTCCCTTCGCTGTGCAAAGTGATCACAGCAGAGGTCGGAGGTAAATGATGTTAACTCAGACTTACCTCATACCTGAAATGAATTACACTTTACTTCCAAGCTTAATACTTAAACATCACTGGAGTTTTATTTGAATGCAGTAGCTTGCGGGGTTGAATATGAATGGTCTTGTCCTCAAAGTGATCTGTAATATTTGAATAAAAGGTGTGTCTAAATGCAGAACTTGAAACTGAATTGAGACTGATGGATTAAACGTTAGGTGCGTTGTACGTTCGTCCTCAAGGTTAAAATCCAGAACAGTTGTTTTCATCACTACATCCTTTTTTTCTCCATCCCCATCCCGGCTCATTAGAATCAACTTGTTTAGAGTGGATGACTTGCTGTGTTGTCTGATTTTCGTTCAGGCGGCACAAAAAAAAAAACTGCTCCCATATTCCAGCATTGCGTGTCCTGGACTCCCATTTCTCAATAATTTATCCAGACAACTAGAAAGATTATTCTATGAATATGCACAAAAAAAATCCCTTTCTTGTGCTCTATCTCTCTTAAGTTTGTGCACATAGGTGCGTGCTTAAGTGCGTGTGCATGTGAGCAAATGCGTAGCTGTGTGTCTGCGGCCCTTTTTCCCCTGAAACAAAGGAGGTGTCAAGGCGAATTAGCCCCCCTACGACTGAACGCCCAGAGAGCTTAGAGATGCACCACAGGTTCTGCTGAGTCGCACATAAGCCGTGGTGTCTGCCTCTTCCCCTCTGCT
>JAPMOB010221091.1:0-24080 GCA_029875015.1 Lepomis gibbosus | reverse complement strand
ACACACACACACGTTGATCTGCCTGGATGGTATGCTTCACTGCAATGTCAGGTAGGGTCTTTGCCTGTAGAGCAGGAGGGCTCAGATTGGATTCCTTGGCTCCATGGCTCTAGTTTCTTGCATGGAGGGTTATGCCTTGATGGGGCTTGTGGTTACTCTGTGTGTGTGTGTGTGTGTTTGTGTGTGTGTGTGTGTGTGTGTGTGTGTGTGTGTGTATACAGCTGTGTTGAGGGTAGACTTTGGATTTCTGCCTGCAATTCCCAAAACACATTCCTTTTCAAATGGCTTTTCCAGTCAGTTATTTCCTATGGCATGAAACAGAAGACAGCCACACTGATTGTCTCTTGCTTCCAAGGCTTCTGTTTTCTTTCATTAAAGCCTGAACACGCCGGGAGAAAGAGAATGACAGCACAAGAAAGTACAGTTGTAGTCCTTGGCTCTCTGTCTTGTATCACATGGTGGTGGCCTGTGAGGAGCTTTCCACAGTGAAAAAAGATATTCAAAGCTTTTATGTGCGGTATTTGTCGGGTATTTAGGAATTAAGTGTGTCCTCATAGGGAAGAATGGATGGTTTACTCCACACATGTTGTCTACTAGCAGGGAGATATGTCAGCAATCTTACTGAGATCTGGATCTGTGTTTGTAGTTAACAGGTTCTTCATACCAAGTGAGTGAAGAAGTAGAATGAAAGGGGATGGCTGCAAGTGCAACGAATGTGCTGGAACTCTTTGCCTCAGAGAGCAAATTTTTAGATTAGGGTAAAGGTTAACATTGGTACACTGAAACCTGTACCTCTGAGTTGAGGTATCAGAATCAGAGAAATAATCAGATCTGAGCATCCCTCGATGAATAATTAAATATAATCTTTCCAGCTTCTACGCGTCAAGGTTATTTCATTTGCCCAGTGGGACTTAATGTAAGCACAACACTATTATGTAATACTGTATTTAGAAATGCAAATTTCTTTGTGTTTTTATTGATTCGTTTTTTCTCACCTGCTCAAATTAATATTGTTTTGTGGTTATTTTTAAATTAAATGTCTTCCCCACTGAAATAAACTTAACTAAACTAAACTAAACTTTATAGTGTGGCACATAAATTCGGTTCGTTGTTGACCTTGGAAACAGCATCTTGATATAAAAAAAGTCTCAACACAAGGTCCAACTTGTTGTTTCCAGAGCTTTTAACCACATCTTGTGGCCTTCCTCAGCAGATGTGGTTGCTCGGTTGTAATGGAAATTGTCAGAGAGGGTAGTGACCATACTTGAACAGAGACAGCAGTTACAACATCCCCCATATATGACCACCTGTTATCACATGACCCATAATTTCCCTACTTGGGTCACGTGATAACAACTAAACTATCTATATGACAAACGGGCAACACTATCAGCTGAGGGAGATCTTGAAATATTTGGAAGTAAGTAAGTTGGACCCTGTGAGGAGGTGTTCAAGAAAATTCATAGTAGGTAACCCTGAACTTTGACTTCATCATATTCATTATCATCCATCAAGTACAACAAAGGCTATGGTAAAAGCAAATGTATGGACTTCAGCGTGCACACCAATAACACCCTAACATACACATACACACACACACACACACACACACACACACACACACACACACACACACACCACCTGCAGCTTAATATTTCTCTACAGTGTGAGTTGCATTCAAAACATTTCTGTGGATTTTTTTTCCCTCCCTCTCTCTCTCTCTACCACCATAAATAGCGCTGATGGGAAGAAGGGAATGTTGCCATGGTGACACAGCGCTGTGGCAGCCGGTAATTATCCTGGAGTTGGCACACGGTGGCAGATAGTGACACCTGGACACGAGCCTCTCAGTCCAGACCAAATACAGAATTTACCAGGTGTTTGTCATGTTAAAGGTAGAAGACATGACGACATTTTGACCACACGTAGCCTCTGATTTTAAGTCATCCCAAGCAAAATCGGCAGATCCAGGTCAAAATCCCATAGAGTATGACTGTGTGTTCACCTTTATGTAAAACAACCTCGTTTTAAACCGACGTTTATAAAGTGAAACACGGCAGCTTGGGTTGTACACGCGTATGTGTGTGTGTGTGTGTGCCCATGCATGTCCATGATATTAAACAGTGTGGAGAAGACAATGAATATCATGTGTTACATGATACAATTCAGAGATGATGTCACCTGGTTATTATCCTCTCAGTTACATGGGAAGACTAGTCAATAAAGCGGACATTGTGTGTGTGGATGTGAGAGTATTGAAGACATCGCACATGCCTGAAAGTGTGTGTGAGTGTGTCTGTGTGAACAGAAGTAGCCTGAGGGATGGAGACAGCCTGTTGTCCAATATGTATTTGATATGGGTATTAAAAATCACAGACATATTCAGAATCCCCTCGCTGCTCTCCCACTCACACACTTGCCCAGCCCTCTTCACATACCCCCCCCCTCCCCCAACAAACACACACACACACACACACACACACAAAACAACAACACTACCCTCCAAGGATAATATTCAGCTCAGTGCTTTACCTCCACCAAGCAGTAATCCCCCCCTTCTCGTTTTTATCTGCTCTCTTCCAGGCAAGGCCGACCTGACTAATCATCCAAGGTGTCAAGGTAAGGTTGTGTTTGCCTCTCACCAGCCACTCACACTGATAGCAACATGAGCTCCGGGTGTATTTCTCATCCAGGAAAAAACAAAAACAGGAATTGCTCATGTGTCCTTTTGAGGAAGAAGTTAAAATTGGCTTCTGCAGCAACATCATGTTAGCCACAAAACTTCCTCGCTGCTAGAAGACGAGGTGCGCTTCCCCAAATCCCAGACTCCCCAGTCGCATTAGCATAGGCGAGCTGAGAAACTCAATGGAGTTAATTTTTTTTTTTACCACTTACACACATTCTGTACATGCAAGCACATACACATCCCTCCAGACAGAAGTTTGGCTCATGCACACGCCAGAGAAGACAAGATGGGGAAAGATTAGATTGACGTATTTTTGTCATGGCCTCCTGATCCTCGCCAGGACTGCTGTAGCTGTGTTGTCGGCTGATTGAAAAGAGGACATGCGAGGGCAGATAGATACCTAACCAGAGAGAAAGTGCACCTGACTTTGTGTGATTTTTTTTCACTGTATTTCCCTGTCAGTCATCCCATGTATCACCTTCTCTTTTAGATTTTCATTCCTGCTCCACATCGTCTTCCCCTCCATCTCCATCATTCACTTTGGTGCTAACTGTGCTCACACACACACACACGCACACACACACACACACACACACACACACACACACACACACAGACTAGAATACAAACCTCTCCACTCCACATTTATTTGTTCTGAGTTTTCTGAGGCTTAGAGTAACACACAAGCTCATCCCTGCCACCACCCTCCCACTGCTGTGACTCACCCGCGGCACCACACAGCGCCATAAATCACCCATGATAACATCAGGGGTTCCATCAGTTCAGTGAAACCCAACTTTGGCTTTTAGACAGAGACGTGATGAGGTTGCTTATGCTGTGCGCAGAGCCCAGACACTAGTTGTGGAGGCTCTGGCGTTAAGGGCCGCTGCAGCAGACTCCCTGTCTGCACTGCAGTCTGACTCTGCTATGTGCTGCCACCTGCTGGCGACGTCTGAGCACAGCATGCAGTTGAGCTGCTGGTTAGTTAGGTAGTATTTGACATTATTATTGAACTTTTAGTTCTTTATCAGTGAACGTTTAAAAAAATGGGCAACATAGCTGGTGTATTTTTTCCTCTCTGCAATGGTCAGATTGACATTGTCATGTTAGTACTCACTGCTGTTTCACAATAGAATTGGGAGGCGATTCACGCTGTTTTCTTGACAAATAAAACACAGTTTGCAGAGTTCTGCAGATTGTATCTTTCAGTAAATTGTACTTCAATCAACCTCAAGAGAAAGCGAAAACACACCGATCCCTCCACTGCATATTTAATCTCACGTAAGGTATTATAACATGGAGTTTCCACAAGATCCATTTGCTCATAGTTGTTAGTGTCTTTGTTCAAAGAAAGAAGAAATAATTGTTGGTAAATTTTGTTTGTGGGTTTTCAATGTGCAAAAAATATAAATTACACATTTTTAATCTGTCTTTGCTCATTTTCTTGTGTTCCTCCAGCCTGTATCTGTCCGATGTCCTCTCCTGCCACATTGTGATGCGTCATGGCTCCGGTGCTGCGCGGTGTGTGGTGGGGGCTGGAAGCAGGTGTCGCCGGGTCAGGGGCGGCAGCTGCTACAGGCGTGGCGTCATGGCTGGGCAGTGGGCAGCTGGTCTTGGCCTTCACCCTCAGCACCCTCACTGCCCTGCTCCTGGTCTCTGTGCTGCTAATGCTCTGTGCTAGCTGCCAGGGGTGAGCGCCTTCTCACACACAGTCACACACAAACTTGTTGCTGTTGGAGTTGTTGTTAAAGGGAACACACATATTTAGAAGATGGCAGGAAAGTTTGACATGTGTTATGATTTGACAGTTTCTTGGTATTGACATGTCAGGAGTAGAGCTGTATCCTGTGTCCCTAAGGGTCAATTTGGCTTACAGACAATACAGTCAATAAAAATGTACAGCAATGAATATAACTAATAATAACACAGGAAAGCACACAGAAGCCAAAAACAAGGATGTTTTTTACAAATCCACCCCAAAACCTGAAATTATCAGCACTTTAGCTTCATCATTATTGGAAAGAAACATCTTAATTTTCCTTTATATCACACAAGGTGCTATTTTAGGACTATTCGGTGTCCACCATGCTCTGTAATCATCCACATATTTCTCTCTCTCTCTCTCTCTCTCTCTCTCTCTCTCTATTCTCTCATTCTTTCATTCCTCTCTATTTCTAGTCAGAAGAAGGCGGTCAATGGACATCCAGAAGGAGACCATCAGAACCTCATGAATGGAGTGAGTCTTGCAATAGTACACGCACAACAGCAGGTTAGCTTAGCTTAGCATACAGACTGGAGACAAGGGGAAACAGCTCACCTAAGTCTGTCTGAAGGAAACAATATCTGCCTACCAGCACGTATCATGCTCACTAGTTAAAACACTATTTCTCATTTGTTTAATCCATGTCCATCCATCCATTTAATCCAAGAAAGTATGAAAATGACGCTTTGGGTTATGGTTAAGCCCAGTTTCTTCCTGCAGTCTTGTCAGTCTGTGAGGTTCCTAGGCAACCAGCAGAGGTTCCAGGAAATGTAGCTTTGAAGCCCTCCCTGAGAACTAATTTCTAAAATTTTGATTAGCTGTCAAGTTGTGCTGTGTTTTTGAATTATTTGGGTGTGTGTGTGTGACTGGTATTGGATGTGGAGTTGAACAGCTGTGTGTTTTGAGTCAGCTTGCAGTAGGTAATTACATGTGTGTGAACATTCACACTGACATAGAAACACATAAATACACATGGTCTCTCACATTATGCAAACGATCTTGTGTAACCATAGTTGTTTTTATAGATAGATTAGGTCAGGGTCCAGTAACATCTTGGAATTCTGGGAAACTCAAAAAACAACTCTAGCAGTGAAAGATCAGCAATTAAATCTAAATGCTCTCTCTGGAAGCATGCATTCACAGCAAGAAACACACACACACACACACACATACTGTGCAGTCCTTGTTAGTCGCTGCGTGTGTGAGTGACATGTGTGTAATCAGGCAGTATAACCACTTGAATATGAAGCTGTGGATAGTGCTTCCACATTGGCTGCACGCCTGAATAACACACACACACATACACGCACACACATACACCCTGATATCCTATGACACACACATTCCCTGACATTTGCCTTCTAACCCACTTCTATCACACTGACACAGAAACATATACAAAACAAAACCTCCTTACAGCTGATTGACAGCGTCTAGTGAGATTGCTTCCAGTTGCTGCCAGCAGCCGCTGATGTGGAAATGGTTACTCCTGCTAAGAGAGCACATGTGGGAAATTCCACTGACAGCCTTTCTGAAAAATGTTATTATAAAATTGTCATTGAAAAGAAAGATTAAAATTAAATCAAGTACAGCACAGCAATCTGAAAAAAACCTGAAAATTCACTATTTATATAGTTGACCTTTGCCTTTTCTAGCTATGTACTACTCATAACGACACTATGTCCTTTTAAACATCATGTCATGGGCATAGATAGTAATAACCAAATCCTATAATACTTCTGCATCAGGAACAAGCAACATTTAAGTGTGACAAATGCCCAGCTTTCACAGATTAAGTGACACCCACTTACTCTCTTATCTTGTCACTCTCTCTGGGGCTTTCTGTATGTGTGTGTGTCAGCCTACATGCCCCCATGTGCATGTGCACATTCCTCAGAGTCTTTATGCATTTGATGGATATCTTCACTGTAACCCGTAATTGCGGGGCAGTTAAATTGTTTCATGAGGGGCCTATTTAAATGACGGGCCATGTCACAGCCCGATGGGTTAAATGGGGTCTTTGTCTTTGCGGATGAGTGGATTGGCTCTCCTTGCACCCACCCCCAGCGGCTCAGTTGCTCTTCCCTACTGCTACGTCTGAACACCTTCCAAACACCACAATGCTCTGGAAATCTAAAACTATCTTTAGATTATCCATTGCTCCAAGCTGACGGCCTTGATTTGGATGTGGAATAAAATGAGAAAAGATGGAACTGGAATTAGGCTGAGACTAAGTCAAATTAACAACAATTGAATAACATAAGATGAGCTATAAAGAAATATGAGACGTTTGGGTCATAAAATAGTTAAAGATTACATCATAGACAACAATAGTTATGAGAGTTATTGACCACTAGATGGGGTTGTGAAGCTTCCAACACACAACCTTCTGCTCACATAGAAGGAAAACAACCACCCTAAACAAAGAAACTCTTGACTTGCACTGGTTAATATGTATAGTGAGCAATGGAGGGATATATTTACAGAAACAAGATGGTTTATGTTTAAGTGTTGATAAATCATGCCTCAATGCAGCAAATGCTCAACACATGTTGTGCTAATTTCTGTTGTTTCTTTTCAGTCTGATATTTGGAGTGTGGATATAAGTGTTTGCTCACTCGAAAAGTTGATTCGGCTGCTGATTTTGCCACGAGATGTAGCAAAAACGGAAACAGCATTCAACTGGAGGGCATGGTTTAAAGATTCAGTGTTGCAGGGTTGTTGTACTGTAGCTTGACTTTACTGTCGAGGGTGGGAAGGGAAAATAGGGAAACACATTTTCCTGTGAGTGTCCATGAAGTATCTTCTATGGTTTTCATTTGTATTCATGTGACACCACTATCATTATTGCCTCTTCCGTTGTACTGTGCTATTATTCTTGACTTGATGTCACTGTCTCTTATTAAATGACATTAAAACTCAAAGTGAGACGTGTCCATGCAAGGCTTTTAGACCACTTTCTATCAAAAGAAGGATGTCAGATCAGCTCAGCCAAGTCATAAATCCAATTACAATCAATTATAGAGAAGAACAGCAAGAACAGAAATTGTTAGTTATCTCTATATCTTTGGTTGGTGGGTTAAAATACACTACATATAATTATGCATGTGTAACATACTGATAATGCGCTTAAAGTAATAAGTAATGTGATTGGAAAATCTAAGAAAAGCAGAGATAAAGCACAGGGAAGTGTGGAAATTGCAATCAGTGCTGCAAATATGACAGTTCCCCCGAAATCCGGAAGATTCTAAAAAATGTTTTTCCAAACACAGCACGATCTGCTGACAGTGGCTCTGGGACTGCACCGAGGTGTGAAAGTCATCTACCCTGTGCGAGCTGACAAGTGCAGATTGATTTCTGTTCCCTTTAGAATTATTTTTTTGGGGGGGGGAATGTGTCATTGAAATAACCTGTGATTGGATGTTGCATGTGCATTAAATGCTTCCGCTTTGTCAGTTGAGCTGCCAGCCTCTGAGCTTAGTTGCTTAGTCCAGCAGTAACAAACATCTTATCCTTTGTTGTGCAGGTGTCAGAGAGAGAGACGATCAGCCAATCAGCAGACAGCCCAGTGACTGATGTGGCTGTCAGCAGCTCTCACAATGGTCCTCTAACCAGCGGTACAAGTAAGCCAAGATAGTTAGCATTATCTTAGCGCGTCATGTCTTTGTTAACTATTTTAACTCGATGATACTGAAATTACAGTCACTGCTGGCAAAGTGTAGCATGTTTCTGCTGCTCTACCTACATGATAATAACATTTGCTTAGCAGCTGGTGTTATGCAAGATCTTTTGTTGTCTTACAGCTTTCGTTCATTTGAAACCTCAGCTGTTGTTTTTCGTGGCCATATGTATGCTATGTTCTTACTCATTTTTAGATGTGTGAGTATTAAATATCAGTAATAGAAAACTGTAAATAGTAATGGATTTATTTTGCAGTGATGGAAAATGTGACTCATTACAACTACTTTTAAAGTAAATGTGTCTGTGTAAATTATCTCATAAAAAACACATTCTTTTGTCCTATGCTCCACTAGTCCTCACTGATACACAAGACAACAGTCCCCAGCCGTCAGAGGAGATGCTCTCTAGCCAATCAGAGCTTAGGTCCTCCAAGTGTCCTCAGGACCGAGAGCTACCCAGCATTCCACCCAACAACGCCCTTATTGGGGACGGACCCCCAGCCTCAGGGGACAGCACCTATGAGGTCAATGTTTAAAGTCACTTCACAACGGCCATGTTTGTGTCTGTAACAGGATATTAAAGCTTTGATTGGTTGGGCTTATGGATTGATTGAGTTTTCAGTTAGACAACAGAAGCTTTAAATGTACTTTGTTCAGTTACAATCGTATTAAAGAATCTAGTGTATGTATCTGACATCCAGGTGGTGAAGGAGATGGCGGTGGCATCACGTGACGTTAGCGTCGAAGACTCACTGTACGAGACGGTCAAGGAACTCAAAGACCCCCCCGCCCAGCTCGGCCTCCCCAACGGTACCATCCAGCTGAGCCCTGATGAACCTCCCCACCATCCCCCAGTCCTTCTCAACGGCCACCTCAGCCCCTGCACACCTGAGCGGGGGCCCCTGTGTGTAGGGGCGGAGTACGCCTCCATTGACCTGAATAAGAAGAGCCGTCACAGTGCCGACATGGAGGCCAAAAGGCACTCCGATAATGCCAGTGTTCCCCCACATAAGCCTGTAGAGGAACCAGAAGAAGACCTGCCTCCGCCGGTACCAGAGAAGGTTCTGGATGAAAATGACAACCAGCCAGTGGTGATGAATGGACTGGCAGGGGCTGGACTGCACAATGGAGAGGTGAGAATCCTGTGTGTGTGGTCGTACACTTGTAAAATTTTGTCAGCCAAGATTTGCATAATGCAGGTTCAGAAAGAGACCATGGAGAACAAAGAAAAGGGGAGATGTGTCATCACTACAGTTATCATCTACTAAGCTGCCTGCCTGCTCAGTGCTGCTTTAGGGAGAGTGACAGACTGAGGGAACTTTGAGAGACCAAGGGAAGAAATTTCAGAGAGCGCGAGAGGCAATGGTGTAGCAGTGAAGGGAGAAGAAAAGAATGAAAATGGGAGCTGGGGTGGGAAGAGTAGGAGAGAGTAATAGATGAAACAGAGATAGTGACAGAGCGATGATGGGAGATTGACTTGAAAAGAGCTTAGGCGACCGGGAGGCATAAAGGGTGAGAGAGAAAAAGAGTCAAGTTTAACAGTGAGATAGAGAGAAATAAAGAAGCCTAGTGGCATACAAATGAAGCCATCTGTAGTTGAGAGGAGAGGAAAGAGAAGATAGGAGGATGATAAAGAGAATAAGACGGGGTGAGAGATGGAGATGTAAAGGAGAAGAGCGGGAATGAGAGTGAAAGTAAAGGAATGGAGAGGTGAAAAGAAGGGAAGCAGTTCAGTGTCACGCAGAGGTGCTTCTGTTGCTGCTCTGCACACTCCATCAGAGACACACCAATAAACATATACACTAACACACTCAGAAAGAATCACAGGACTGTTAGAAGCTGACAAGCACACAAACACAAACATCACATTGTCGGTCTGCCACAAAGCTGCATGAAGTGGCAGCTGTCCCTCTTCTCCACACAGTCTTCCCCTTTTAAGTCCTGTTATATTTACTTTCCTCCTTCTCGTCCATCTGCATTACTGTCCCTTCTCCTATTTTAAATTATAATTATGGTTTATTATAACTTATCTGATTTTTAGCTTTAATGGTGCGACTATGTTGACCCCCTGACTTTTCTGTTTGCGCCGCCACAAAGTTGAAGTGTGTTTTTGAGTGAAACAGTCAAAACCTACTAGATGGATTGCCATGAAATTTGGTACACACATACATTCAAGTCTCTCTCAGGATGTTGATCTCCTGATTTTTATCTAGAGCCATCATCAGGCCAAATTTTTAATACCTCCAATACTTTTATTAGCAAATACCTGTCAAAAGCTTGAGCTTCCCATCAGCTTTCAGCTCTACTTGATGTTTGTTGCCAATTGGTGAATATTAGCATTAGCACACAAAAATGGTGACATGCGTAAACATTTCACCTGCTTAACATCAGCATGTTACCATTATCACTGTGAGCATGTTAGCACGCTGATGTTAGCATTCAGGTCAAATCACCGCTGTGCCTCAGTGCAGTCACAGAGCTGTGAGCATGGTTGTAGACGCATAGTCTTGTTGCGGGTTTGGTCATCATTCCTATCAGTAATATTAAGATTTTATTCACCAAGTCAGTTGCTGAGATTTGCAAACTCTGACTGCAACATCACTGGAAAGTCAGACGAGGCAAGGAAAGCAAGGCAAGCAGTCAGATGGTCATACAGACTTGAAACTAAATCCCAAGTTAGCCAAACTTACATGTAAGAGAAGACTGAGAAGAACAGTAAAATCATTACCGGAACTGTCCGTTGTAAGTACTCATCACAGTCTACAGACTGGCTTCCTTGTTCAACTTTGACCAACCATACTTGCCTTAGTTGTGTGTAGTTTTCCTGTGCAATGAGGGATTATTACCATTTTTAATTTCAGGTGTCACTAACTTTTGTTCACAACCTGTCTGATTGTCTGAATGCTTCTTTCTTATCTGGGCTGGATGTATCATAACTGATCTAAATGAGTAATAGACCAGAATGTCCCTTTAATATACTATATCTTCTTGGTTCTCGTTTCCTCTGTTCATTTCATCCCGCTCTTCTTATTTTTCTTCTCTTTTTTTGTGACTTTCCTTTGTCTCTGCTGTTTTAGCCAATTAGCTAATCATTGCTGCTCATTTGGACAGCAGGAGAGTCTGGCCTCATCTGACCCCCGTTTCTATGATGAAATCTTGATCTACTGAGCTACAATATATCTCCAAAGCATACTGGCAGCCACACACACACACACACACACACACACACATAAAATGCACTCACTTATAGACGGACCCAGCATTAATTCTGTTATTTCTCCCCATCCCCCCACATTATACACACACACAGAGATACTACGGCATGTATGTGTTTACATATATTCTGCGACACGTAGACTCCCTGGGGCTGATTTAAGGTTAACTCTGAATGTTCCCGACTCTCCGTGGTTTACGCCTGTGTATGACCAGGAGCAGTCGGTGATTTGTCTTGTCAAACCAAGTGTGTGTGTTGTCCAAGTGTGTGTGTCTGAGCTTAGTGAGCGCCAGCTGGCCACCATCACTATGACAGTTAGTCTGGCTTCATGATGGATGATACGGGCTATTGTAACTCTCTGTCTGTCCCTCATACACACATACACACACACACACACACACACACACACACACACACTCACACTCACACTCACACTCATCTGTGCAAATGCTGGGGTGCCTGTATGTAAATGTCTGAGAGGAATCCCCTCAGGTAGCAGCTTGGTAAATGCTGTTCATGCACATTATTATTATATACACACATTTTTCAATACATACATACACCTGGTTTCTAGTTAAACATTTTTCGGAGACACACACTCACACAGTCTTTTTGTGACCTTTCATTCACAGCTTCTCCCTGTGCAGTTGTACAGTTATTGAACTATCATAAAGAGCAGTAACACTTGTTTGCAGTCATTAGCCTACATGTCGCCTGTGGTCTTTTAATGTGACGTGCAGGAAATGAATTTGACCCAGCCGGAGGGCTGCTGGGATATAAACTAGGAACAGGTAAACTGCTGTTCAGCACTGTTGAGCTGCTACAAAGAATCACTATTGTTAGACATGTAATTGGGTATTGAGTATGTAATGTGAGTGTGTGTTATAGGTTATTATTTGAGTTGGTGTTGATGTGTTTTAAATATATTTTATATTTGCATAGCTACAGTTCGTTGAAATTTGTTTATATAGTTGATTGAGCACGTGCAAGACAGATAACACATACAGATCTGATGTATTCCTACTGCTTCGGTATGTCAACGTGCACATCAGCATGACTGACACGCTGACACCTGAGTCGTCCATCTTCTGAGGCTGCTATAATCAGCTTACTGTCATATCTGCGTGTCCTTTGTGTCATTGTGTCTCCTACGTACACATAAACACACTCCCGTAATCCTGCTTCACACACACACACACACACGCAAACGTCTTATTGTAACACGTCAAAATATTAATCTCTTAGATGTAACATTACATGTATTGACACGAAACAAACACCCGTCCACGTACTGTTATAGGTCTTTATATTAGTTTAATATGAATCAAATAAAGTTTTTAAGACTCAAATTTAATGCCCAAGTGCATCATACCCAGGTTAAATACTGTGTTTATTGCTGACTATGTGACTTAATGAAAATGCCACTTTAATTTGCAATGATACTTGAGCTAAGAATAAAGAGGCTGCCAATTAGATGAACAAATATTGTGAAACACACGCAAGAGGTGCAGTGACTGGGTCAAGTCACCTGCATCCATGTTTCATACGAAGACTCCTCAGGGGCACTCTGCCTAATTGGTCGGCTAATTAAAGCGAAATGAAAAGGGCATCTGCTGTCGAGTGTGTGTTGGATCTATAAAAGTAATCATGTCTCCAAACATGAGTTATCCATAAAGTAATCACATTGATTTATGCTCTTTGAGAAAATGCCAGTGAAACATGTATCTGCATGAGGATGCTACAACACAAAGCCGGGGCAGATGGTTCGATGAATGATCTCTGTGCGCAGTTCTCAGTTCATTCAGTACATAAGAGCATGGCTTATGTGGCCATGTGCCCTTGACAACCTGCGCCTCAACAAGTGCATTAACCTTGGTACCGCTAACCAAGGACTAGCAATGTTTTCCTCTCAGTGTCAGACTTCACGTGATATGAAGTATTTAGTCAACGCTGGCAACAGTATTGAGGTTCTTGTTAGACTCCTGAGGTGTTTGGCACTGCTGTCAAAAGTGCTTTGTTGATTAATGGCTCCCTCATCGATCATAAGGCGAAGTGGACAGAAGCCGTGCACAAAAACATCACACTCTTTGGCACTGCCCGTTGACTTTCACTCAATAATTTTTTTAATGAATGGGAGGTCATCAACAGCATTAGCTTTATATGTGTCACAGGAAAAAAAGCAAATCTCTCTCACTGCTGGGAATAGTTTAGAAGTTCACTTTATTGATCACTCACCAAGCACTCTCTTTAGACATTCAGAGATTTTTCATTGGTGTTTGTATTTTTAAGAACTGGTCAATAGTTTACCAGCATGTTTAAGTAATGCAAATCAATAAGGACTGCAACCATATCTTAACTGCTTTCCCTCTGCTGTTTCGAACACCTCCGTCAAGTTCCAGTATTACAGCCTGCTGCTTTTTGTTAATAAGAGAAACTGATTAAACTCTGCAGCTTGGATAGGAAGGTGCCACCCAATTCTTAAAAATTAAAATGTGTGACGACTCCTCAAATGTTCCACAGCCACTTTCAGGAGCCATAAGCACCCACTTTGTAGCCTTAGGCTTGTTTTAAATGTCTGACACTGCACTCAGTCTTTTCTTTTTGGTACAGTGCCTGCCATATCTAAATCTCTCTTTTGTTCTTCTCTCCTCTAGTTACACTCCCCTCTGTCTCCCGCACCGGGGACCCACAACCACATTCTTTCAGACAGTGAGGTAAATGTGTGTTAAACTCCCTTATTCCCCAAACTGTCGTTTCCAGTCCCAAGACAGCAGCACTTTATTCTGTGAATGCCAATGCTCCAAGCACCAAAAAGATAAAAAAAAGAAGTATAATAGTCATACACAATTTGCTATGAGGGAAAAACCTAGCAGGGCTCTTTTGGTACAAATGCATCAGTGTTCACATTCCTTGTATCTCCATAAATGCAGTTATGGTTATGGCAGTTTTGTGCAAATAATAACCAAAACAATGTGTTTCTTCTCTGTCCTTCAGTCAGCAGTGTATTCTACAGTCAGCAAACCAAACGGTGATGATGCTGTGAATGAGGAAGACAAAGAGCATGACTACAGTAGCATCGCAGAGATCAAAGGCCTCGTCACGACCTCTTCCTCCAGTGACCTCTATGCCACTGTCCGAGATATATATGGCCAGCCCAGCGAGTCCCAGCCGGGGGAGGACCCCGCCTCGGAGTGCACAGATCCTGGCTACGAGACCATCCGCATCCCAAAAACTAGTAGCCCGGATGATGACCACAGGGCTGAGCTGGGAGCGGAGGGAACCGACGCTGCCAAGGCAGAGCCTGACTACGAGAGTGTCGGAGAGTTGGGTCTGGGCCAGGAAACGTCCCGCCTCTGAGTTTTCCCTTCATATGTGACAGTTTGTGAGGAGCACCCTCTCTTACACCTTACAGACGTCACTGTAGCATGCATTTGGTGCATGACGTGGGGAAAACAGCAACAGCATCCATCATTAATGCATGAATGTCCTCTTTACAGCTTGGGTACGGTTCGTCATATCTGAACTTTTAATTTATCAACCAGGGTGAATGTCATTGGTACTGGTAGGCCTACTAAAAATGAACTCTAGTACCTCAGTCATTGTGCATTAATCATGTGGAAGAGTGCACTTTGGATCATCATTAAATTCCTCATTTGTCACGTTGACATATGTGCGCATCATGGACACATTTAACAAAACGTGATTGTGAAAAAGATCAAATAAATAAACTGTCAAATAAACATCCAATCACAGTACGCATACAGCATTTTAAGACTTAGCTGATGACTCTATCAGTGCCTGTGATATAAAAAAAAAGATACCAAGAATTCAGTGCCATATAATCATGAAATTCATGCACTTACTGTACATATGAAGGTAATATTATTAAGTCCATTCTGGAGCTGCTAGTGACTTTCTAGCTTCATCCAGGTGACTCAGTGTCACGTTTTATTGAGGTTTCAGATGATGTATTTCTTGGCTACTCTTTTGCAGGTTGGCAGTACCTCAGCTGTGAATTCTCTGCTTGAACTTCCTGTGAATGGGTTCTAGGCATGGAAAGGAAAAGCCAGTCTTATCTGTGACCAAATGCTTAGCACAAACAAAAATAGAAAAAGTCCATTGACTTTGATTATGCCATCAAATAGAAATGACGAGTTTTTAACTGCACGTTCATTTGTTGAGGCTATTCACCGCAAACGTATGTTCAACATGTTACAGGACAGGAGGTGAAACTAGTTATCTGCAGAAGATCTGCAGACGGGAAGGAGGGCGGTTTCACACAAGCCTGTGGTTTCACAATACATTCTGAAAGCATTTTTAGACGTTTTACAGTCCTGTCAGCATTTTTTTTTGTGAAATCCATATTTATTTGAAGATGCGTATTGTTGTGTAATTGTGAAATGTCTGTGAGAGAAAAGTAAAAAGGGTTTTATAGATGTTTCTAGCATTTTTATTAAGATACAAAATGAAAGTGAGCTGTAAAATAATGACAGTTGTAAAGGTACATTTTCTCTGACTTTCTTATTCATTGTTAACAAATTTGCATTGCACAGGGTCCAAACAAATTCAGAAGAGGTGCAATGTGATAAAAATAACAAACTTGCATTATTGATGCAAATCCATTGATCAAGTGTATTTTTCTCATGTTTTTGAGCTTAGTCTTGGTACAGTACAATCTTCAGTTGCCATCCCTGATGATTTTAAAGCACAATATTTGATATCATGGTACTGCATTTATATACAGCTTATCAAAAGCATTATCATAATCCAGTTACATCACTGCACAATTTAAATATCTAATGCTTTTTACCTTACTATAGAAGCACTCTGAGAAAACCATATGTCTGTTTGTAGCTTGTACCGACGTCATGCCAAACAAGGCTTGTAAATATAGATAGAGCACTATTTTAACCAATTGTTACTTGCTGGAATTTTATGTGAGCTTTTACTTATTTGTACAATGTCCAGAGTGGTATCATTTTAAAATAAGTCTGTTAAGAGCACTGATGGATATCTGCCTTGTTTTAAGGAAAACTTAATCCCTGTTGCCCAACAGCTTTTTACCTTGTACTGTTACTCAAATTTGTCAAATAGCTTTTGAGTTCTGAGAAATTGTAACCAATCAAATGTCAATAATATGGTACAATGTTTTGGTACATGCATTTAAAGAAACTGTATGAATGGTACTTTTATTTATACTGAAATAATATCTCAATACTATTGTTTGATTTGTTTTCAAATGAACACGGCCAGTGCTTTTTGCTGTAAATATCTCTTCCACTGCTACATTATCTCCCGTCTTTGCAGACAAATTCGTGTCATCTGTTTCCACCCACATCAAAATATTACAGCCTTACAGTATCTCCAGCTTCATGTTTCATTAGACATGCAGGAGCTTGTTGGTGGTTCAGACAAACATAGCTAGCCCGCGCACTATAAATGATATCATTTGAAATGCTGTTACATCCAGCAATGCTACAGTGAAAGAGGATTTCACTCCCAGTATTTTAAGGAATGAAAATGGGAAAATGAAGCCCTCAAACAAATGATGTTCATTTCTGCATATAGAGAAAATTATCATTGTTATTTAGTTCCCAAAAAATGAGTTAAGTGTTGCTACCGAGTAATGTGGCTGTGTGTATCAGGGTGGTGGCATCATATCATAGATATAATGGTGTTCACAGAACATTATAAATGACCTCTAAGGAAATGATCTCTCAAAGGGGGTGTTTTAGTGCCAAAACACACACACACACACACACACACACACACACACACACACACACAGTTAATAGATACTTACCTAAATCACTTATTCTCTCTAGCTGTCTTCCTTGGTCATATAAACACACACATACACACACACAACCCCCCTCAGGGAATATGGTGTGCTAGAGGTTTGGAGATGCTCCCTCACTGCCCCTCCTTCAGCTCCACTACTCCCGTAATGAGACTATTTGTTCCCCCTACAACCAGCAGACAACTCTATGGTGACACCTGCCTTTGATCATTGGGCAAAGCCTGTTTTGGAAGTTATGGCCACATCTGTCACTCCACTCTGTCCGGTTTCCATTCTCTGCATGTAAATATTTTATGACAAGAATTGTTCTATTAAATATATATATATATATATATAATAAATTGTGTCGCTGTGTCTTTTTATTCACTTGGGGCGATGTCATGTTGAAAGATTGTAAGCTGCATATGATTTTCTAAAGACATTACGTTTGACATTAATTAGGCTATTTGTTACTGTGATAACATTCTTTGGTATAGCCTATTCTCTCTGCCACACGGGGCGATAATCACAATGAATGAATTAGTCTCCTAGTAAACTTGATTTATCAAAGCACTGTGAACTTTGGAATGAAAAGAGACACGTTTATCAGATATATTTTCTTTCTCAGAGAGCAACGACTTTTGTCATATTGTGAGATCACACTTTAGGTTTCTTACTTAGTACAGGATGTAGCTCACATGAGGGTTTTAGTACGATATGACTGCTGGCTTACTGTTATCAATACAGATAGCCTACTTTGCACTTCTGGCAAGGCTGACCTAAGTTCAACATTATAGCCAACATTTGCACGTTCATACATATTTGCATATCTTAGCTATATTTACTATTTGCACGTGAAGCTCTTGATAGCACTGTTTGTCAAAATGATCTAATGGGGCAAATACCTGATATGAAGGGTTGATGTTGGAGCATGTTTATCCCAGTGGCTTTAGTAAAATAAAAATGGCATGTTAAGTAAAGAAAAATCTAAAAGAACTGTTGCGTTTACATTCACAAAAACAGACCAGTGCAGCCCATAACATTCATTTTAGAACCAGGTCATAGTAATTTAGAAGTCCCATGACACCTGGAAAGTAGGCTACACGCTTTAACAACTAGGTTATAGCATAAAGCCTGTCTGTCTGGTTAAAGTTTTCCTTTCCTTAGCCTAAATTCTCCCTTTCCCTTTCTTTCCTTCTGCCTCCCAGTACTCCCTCCCTTCTCGTTTCCTCTGCATCCTTGCGTCATTGTTTTGAATGGAGCATCCTCCCGGCTTGCATTACCTTCTGTCGGAGGAGTAGGGGGAGCGGTGGGGCTTGTGGAGGCGTGTACTGTTCCGACCAATCGCAGCCCGCCTTGGCCACCGGACCGCACATGTTTACAGGCAGCATTCCGCCGGTAGAGGCTCTGCTCGGTCGGAGCCGGGCGCGGACTGGAGGTCCCAGTAGCCGGAGCTGGAGTCACCTCACCACCGTGTTTTCAACCGTGTTCAACACCTGCGGAGGGATGGCAGCGTGCAGGGCCGCACGAGGTGAAATAATTCGACGTATTTGCTTTCCTTCCCAGATGTCCGAATCGTTTTTCCACGCATAAGCCGCCATTTTGTTAAATCGTGTACAAATGTCATTTCGGTTCCCGAGTGTGGTGGTAGTCCGTGTTTTCCCGCCGCCCCCTCAGCTCGCAGGGAGCAGTGGGGAAAACAAACAGGTCGAACGGAGGGAGATTGGTAGCCGGTTGGATGTGGAGGTTGTTTAGCGGCGAATGAATCGTCTTCATGTTGTGGGCTCTTGCACGGTGCTAATTCGTAGTTCTCCTTCAGTTTTCGGTGCTTTTGAGTGTGGTGCATTTAGGACGGTGTTTGGAGTTGTCGCCTTCCGAGTATGTTGCCGCTTTCTAACATTTTATCAGGGCTGTTGGAGCGCGTAGTCTACCCGCTGCGGTTTTGTATTTTTCTCGACGTTGTTTACTGGTTATAATTCGACGTTTAATGTTTTAAATACACCGGTTCGCCGAGTCTGCGTTCAGTGAGACACTTT
The DNA here is from genome assembly GCA_029875015.1 of Lepomis gibbosus. Classification (NCBI taxonomy): domain Eukaryota; kingdom Metazoa; phylum Chordata; class Actinopteri; order Centrarchiformes; family Centrarchidae; genus Lepomis; species Lepomis gibbosus. The sequence goes on along the minus strand of JAPMOB010221091.1, from coordinate 4,923 downwards.
TAGACATGCATACGAGGCGTTTGGTGAAGCGGTCGATCCTCGGCAGCCGCGTTTATGCGCCGAGTCCGACGGGGGACGGTGCCCCGGTGACAGGAGTGGTCCAGGCTGTCAAGCAGGAAAACAGAGACGTCTCGGCCGCAGGAGCTCGGCGCAGCGTCTACACCGTCCTCCTGCAAGACGGGAGCCTCAAGGAGTTCTCCGAGGAGGAGATAGCCGCGGGGTTCAACCAGACTGCAGCCAAAGTACCGCTCAAGTCCAGCTTGAAGGTGTGTGTCTGTGTGTGTGTGGGTAAAGCTCCCCGGCAGGCAGGCTGCGCTTCACAGTTTTTTGTTGTGCGGTGTTTTGCAGCGTTTAACCGCTTCTTGCACACAGCGGATTTAACGGTGTCACCGCCGCTGCTGCAGCCAATGATGACAAATTTAACCAGCTGGGACAAAATCTATAACATCCACAATAGCCATAATGCGAATTGCATCAAATAACATGCTGTCATGACATTTGGCGACATCATATATACGGGACAAAGGGCTTGATAGGGCCTGCGCAATGTTTATGTGGGCTAGTGGGTGGGTAAGCCGAGGCAAACAAACACGCTCTGACTGCAGCGTTTTACACATATGCTTATGATTTATAATTCTCATTTATTACAGATCATTGTGCATCTTGCCTTTAATTGAACATTTGCACTAAAAGAATATATTATGTTTTGCCCATTTTAATTTATAGATGGTGCAACTTGTCACCCAGTTGAATGTTATATGGCTTTATGTGAACTCTTTCTGCACAGCAAGTCTATTATTGTTTAACAATGGTTAAAAAATAGATAGTGTGGGCTTCCTGAGCCATTAGTGTGCAGGATAAGAAGTTTCGATGATGTTCAAATTTGTAGTTGTGATAAGGGCCTAATTAACAGTGACCTAATTGCCTTCCAACTTGTATACTTTGGTGTCACACAGCCTCAGATAAAGATTGTGGGAGGAAGAGAAGCCAAGCCAGCTCTTGGATGAAAACACTGTTTCTGGCATAGAGGAAGTGCATGTGTGTGTGTTTTCTGTCCTTTTTATAGAGAGGGAGTGACTGGATAAAAGCTTGTTTATGGCCTGATTTCCATGTATTTTGATTGGTGTGGTATTGTGCAGCCTTGCATTCATGTGTGTTGGGTTTTGATGTTATTGATGAAGTAACTAACAGTCTGTAATCGAAAGTCTTATTTATGTAACCAAAGTGGAAATGTTCAGCCACTCTTAGTTACCACACATGCTGGACTGCTCATGTTTCCTTTATGTAAATTTTAGCTGTAGAGAGGGTGTACATTTATGGATACAGCTGCAACACTCTGAAATTCTTGTAAATCTCAAATTAAGTTTTAACTGTTCTTTAAGTTTAGGCATGCATTATCAAACCTTAACAAAGAGGAATGCAGCAGCTCTGCATGGAGAATTGTCAGATCTTTGACCGATGGGGAATGCAATGTAAACCTGGGTTCTCTTGTTTTGCATTTGCACATTTGTGTATGCAGTGCTGCACTCACAAAAGCCGCTGCACAATACCGCTACAGTCACTGATGCAGGCTGGAGTAGTGCAGCTGGGGCTGAGAGCGTAGTCCTGTCAGCACAATGGTCAAGTCTCTTTCAGCTCTCAGTTCCCACTGAGGTCGAAAACAACCCCGTAAAATGAGGAGGAGGGGTTTGGTGTGTGTGTGTGTGTGTGTGTGTGCATGGATTCACATGAGCGTCTGTGTTGCTTTTTGTGTGCATGGGTGTGTAATAAAGCATGAATGTGATTTCTCCCACATGTGCATTTGTATGTTTAATGAGTTAGAGCTGACTACTTTAAAATTTTTGGAGTGGCGGTTGTTTGTGAGGGTATGCCACCCTGTTTGAGCAGCAGCTGTGCAACCAAGAAAGCAGGCACCCCCAGGTTGGCAATGGGTGGCATGCTCCAAAGAATCTGGATGCTTGGCACATTGCCCAGAATGGCAAACGAATGCCCCTGTTCAGAAAGGGGGGAGTAGGATACCACTTGTTGACTCGTTGGTTTGTGCAAGTGTGTGTTGTGTGCGCAATGTTACACAGATCTCTCGCTGCTGACGAAGAGGCGGTACTTGTTTTTGTTTTGCTGGTGCTTTTGTTGTTCTTGCTGCTGTTGTTTGTGTTGATCGTACGCCGACATGGGAGTCAATGAAGCAAGCTTGTTGATGGGATCTGTGTGAGTCTTTGTTCTGAAGCGCTGATCCCAGGCAGGCTGGCGTCGGCTGTCCTTATTGGTTCGCTGACCAGCATCGACATGAAGCACAGTGACCACAGGGTCAAGTCTGGATGCCTCCTCTGTGCTGTATGAGTAATCTTTTAGGGTAAAGGAGTTGTATATGTGCTAACATACAAATAGGTTTACACACTAATTAAATCTCGTTTTCTTAGACTCATTCTATTGTGTGTCCCTCAGAAGTATTTAAATGTCTCTAATTGGCAAACTAAATACGCAAAATGTTAGTCACTTAATTGCACCTCTGCATTAAGAATAACTTCTTCTAATGACACCAAAAAGAGACTTGGTTAGGGTTGAACAATTTGAGTATTCCAAATGCAATTTAAATCGCTATTACTCTGTATAAAGTAACCACCAGGCCTGTGTATAGTTTTGAACAAGTTGTTTGTACCAAATATAATCACAAATTCATCTTGTTTTAGCATAAAAACAGTCAGATGGAATAAAGCAGTTGCTTTTTGTTGAGGGTTCTTTTATTCAAAAAACATGTAAACGTAAATTAGCTAGTTTCACAACAGAAACATACTTAGTAAGTTATTACATTAGTAGAATGCTTGATATTACTCATTAATATTGAAGTATATTAATGTCAATGGCACATGAGTTTCATGTAGTTTGGCCAACTAATGGAGTGAATGTTAATTAGTTATTAGCTACAGCTGAGTAAATTCGCTGGCAACATTTGTTATGCATCTTTAAATTAACATTGCAGCTCTTTGCGATTTGAAAATTTCATCATACGAGCGATTGTTTGTCATATAGGTTTAGAAAATCTAATGTTAGGTTGTGTCAGTGCAGTGTGAGACCAGAGTGTAATCATTAACACCGTTTTCACTAGATGTGCTAATGCAAACAGTTCTTAGCAACAAATAACAATAAAAGCTAAAAAAACACAGTCTGTTGGGATTTTATGACACGCAGTCCATGGGATTCAATTTATCTCTGTCAGCTGGCTTTACTATGACCTTTGACCCATAAAGGTTCAAGAATCTTTACGCTTGACAAACTGCCCAAAAGCAAGTAGGTTATGAGTTTCTCCATGAGTGGGAGAGATAAGGAGTGGGGGGATACGAGGAACACTTGGGGTATTTTCTCTGTGCGCTGGCAGGCACACACACACACACACACACACACACACACTACAAGCTTTGACACATGCAACTCAAATTTCACTACCAATTTGGCATGCTTCACAATTTCCTGGCTCTGTGAAATGCCATCATTCATAAGCCTGGCGAAAGGATGGAATTGCCGTTTGTTTTATCCGAGGAGTACGCCCGTCCTACACACAACACCTAATCTTCCCCGAGCCGGTGTAATCCATCTTGTTGTTTTACTCAAGTCTGTGCTTTCACAGAGCGTTTTGCGCACCACTGAGTGTTTGCGCAACCAGCTTCTATCATGAGCAACACTGGATACTCATTTCTCATGTTTTTTTTACCTCATTAATCTAAGTAAATTGTTCTCTTGGTTTTCTTGTGTGAGTGACTGACTATAGGGTGCCATTGGCTTTTCCACAGTTGAGCCTAATCGTGTTACAGTGCTTTGAGAAAATGATCTAGAACACACACACACACACTGGCCTGCATCATGTCATACTCCTCAACGCTCTGTTGGCATGGGCAGCCGTGCGTGTCCCTCTAGCTGTGTTTTGGCGTTTTCTCAGTGTGTTTCCAAGAGCCTGATGGCTTTGGTTACCTACAGAGATGTGTGTGTTGGTGTGTGCGTAGGTACAAGCAGGTATTCATGTGCAGAAGGATGCCGTCCGTTACTGTTGTGTAAGAGAAGAGAGATGATGTTAAGCTGTTTTTTTTTCCCTGCTACAGGTAGGCGTTGTTAGAGTGATGTGATCAGAAAAATAGTTTTCCTTTGTTGGTATGTGTGTGTGGCATGGGAAAATGTTGACATGTGCTGCCTTGCTCGATGGAGTTTATTTGTGTGTGTTGTTGCAAATGGCTATCATGGCAGCCAGGTTGTCCGTGTGTGTGTTTTGTGGATGGACTACAAAGGGCTGAAACAAGGAGACCCACTGGTTCTGATTCCCCCACTTTGACATATTCTACCTCATCAGTTTTCAAGCCGACAAACATTAGACAAATAACTTATAGAAGCACAATTCCTGCGTAGTTGCAGTAAAACCAGCTAAATCTGGTCACTAATAGCCTAAGATATGATATGCTACACACAACAACTCACCTGCAGTGCTTTCCTGTGACTTCATAGAGATCAAGTTGACCTGAAATGGCAGAGGACACCGTTATCTGTTAATATAAAAAAATATGTCAATTAAAATAATATTTAAAAAAACATGAGAGTAACATAAGTTAGTTAGTTTCTGTTTACATTTAGTGTCTCACACAAATCCGTTGTGTGTATCCCTTGAGGTCTATAATGTTTTGAATGCTTTTCCTTCACATTGCAAAGGCTTTTTTTAGGTATTGTTTAAGATTTAAATCAGTGTCGGTTTTGCTATGTTACTTTGTGCATCACTGCCACGTCCATTCCAATGTGCATCAATGGAATAATGTATTGCAGCACCCACGTGCTCATGCACGATACAAACAAAGCTCGGACCCATATGGAGCTAGAATTGTGTCTTTATTGAATGCGAGAAAATAAATAATCTGAGAGAAAAAAAAAAGTTTAAGAGAAAAA
>JAPMOB010221090.1:6870-49999 GCA_029875015.1 Lepomis gibbosus | reverse complement strand
CCCCCTGTACAGATCAGTGTTCAACAGTCACTACATTTCACTTGAATTTCAACAACAACTTCAAAGGGGAACACTTACCGTTTGCATTGCATTTCAGCCGCACAAGTCTGCACGAGGGTCAAGCTTGAGATTTTTTACGTACTTTATCGCTAGATGGTAAATGTGTTGCCAAAGCAATATAGTAGTAACTAATATATTATGACACATTGTCAGATTATAGTACAGAAGCTTGATCACAACTCTAGAAAACTGCATCTCACACCATCAATAGCGTTCAGAATTTGATATCCATAAATTAGACATACATAAAAACCAAACTAGAAAAAGAAACTGAGAAAAGGGTTGTAGGGTGCGTGTGTGTGTGTGTGTGTGTGTGTGTGTGTGTGTGTGTGTGTGTATGTGTGTTAATTTTTTTTTCAGATAGTAACCGTTGTTTCATGGTACTCTGGACACTTAGCATAGTCGAAGTCCCATAAGATATCATCACCTGGATATCTAAACCTGATTATCAGTGTCTGAGGGCAGTTTTTTCACACAGATCAAAGTTTGATTGAGACATTTTGGGCCTATTATTAGGGGAGAAATTTTGAAAAAATGGTCAGCAGACACGGTGTCTGCTCATGTCCACGTTAGACAGATTGCTTCTATAATGTGTTGATCCCTTCAAAAAGTCAACATATTTGCTAAAACTAACTTCTAAATATTCTATGACACCACGAGAATGTTTCTGTCTTTTTGCTGGTGAGTGATCCCGTTTTAAAGTTGTTGTAAAACTGCTTTGCTTGGACTTTGTGTTCTTTGTCAGTTCATTAAGTCCCTTAAAAAGCGGCCCCACATTAATACACCTACTGTAGCCCTGTCTCTACATTCTTATTCATACAAAAACAGTTCTTTCTTTGTGAGCTCTTTGTGACACAAAAAAACATAAATACATTAGAAGAAGCATGTAAGTGCTGCAAAAACTCGCTGTTTTTTTCGTATCAGCTTAGCAGCTGGAAAGTAGAGATTGATCAGAGGCGAAACAGGAGGAACAAGGATGACACAGATATATACATATTGGCCATGACCATGGAAGTATTTATTTATAGAATTTGTGGGAAAGGGTCAAGTGTCAAGAATACATTGAGTCTACTTTAGCTGCTGTGACACTTGTCTTTAGCAAGAACTCGCATTTCATGTGACAGTTAGATTTACAGAAATGTAGCTAGGAATAAAATTAAGTGCTAGTGATGCGTACAGCTAGCATCTACCAGATATGTTAGTTTTTGTAGAGTAGTAAAGTAGCAACTTAAAAATGAAAGCAACAATATGTAGTATTTCTATCTTAAAATAACAGCTTCACTGACTTGTAATAGGGGGAATGGCACCACAACACATCAACAAAACTCATCAGCAAGCATACTATAAGAAGAGTATAGAATGTACAACGTCTCATTGTGGATATCATGGCAGAGGTTGCAAAGAGACCAAAGAAGATGCTGAAGGAAGCGAGGAAGAGGAAAAACACTTTTGCTTTGTCTTGTGTTGTTGCCTGTGTTAGAAGCGTGGTCGACTCATTATCTAACAATATTAGTCAGAGGTTTTACAGAGGATTAGCCCCTAACTATAAACTTGAAGTTCATGTTAGCAAACTTACTACACACTGTAGCACTGCTGTCTAGCTTTGTTGGCTAGCTTGCCAACCAAGTTTCAAGCAACATTATGCTGCTGCCGGTGGAGAGCAGTGGCAGTGTTGTGCCAGAGCTGGGCGAGGGGGCAATATAACCAGGCTTAACTGCCTTAATGTAGACATAACATTAGCGAATGGCTACGCACAGACTGAAGTAGATGTTGACAGAGGAGCTTGGGAAGAGAAAAAGAGAGTGACCAAGCAGCAAACACCAACATATTGACCCAGGGAAACATACATTTAACAGAAAACCTTTTAAAAGTTCCTCTTAATGCGTCATATTAAGAGGATATTGAGCTGGGGCACATAGGACACTGGGAGCATAGAATCACTCCTTTTTTCTCCCTCCTGTTCTACTGGCTGTAATGATGGTGAAGGAGGCTAAGACAAGCTCTCCAGAGCCGGAGGAAAACCGCACAAGACAAACACACGTTCTCTCACTTTTACAAACAAAGGCTCAACCAAAACCAATAAGAATCATACTAAAATCATGCACCCTGAAAGGTAAATACACATACACTGGTCATAAATAATAGGTAGTAGTGTGACAAATAGCAAGATATCCACCCTCAACCCACGTAGCTCCTGAACTGTATGAAAGTCAGGCTTTTTAGGACCCACACTCATGAAAACAAATCAAACCAGATGTAAAAACTGTTTTCCTGAATGTCTGAAACGTCTCTCCAGGAAAATAAGGGCTCTTACGTGGTTCTTTGGTTTTGTGAGTGGTTCTATATGGAGCTATAGTAACCCGTAATCTTTGATTTAAAAAGGTGGTTCAAATAAATAACTTGTGTAACCTGTTGCCCTTTCTGAAAAGGTCCTTTATGATTCCAAAGTCCATTCTGCTTGAGGTCTAAAGAACTATTTTCTGGTACTACATAGAACCCTTCTTGTTCCTTGTGTAGGGACAGAATAAAAAAGAGATACAGAGAGGGAAATATGATAGAGAGTGAACCCAGGACTGTGGGGAAAGCCATGTGTTCCCCTGACTGCTGATGCACTGATAAAGACTGAATGGATGTGGTGTTGTTTTCACAGAGCAGTTGAATGCACTCTGATGTGACTGAGCCGTAAGAGAGCTCAACTCTGTGAACCAGCATGTGATACATGGAGATGGACTTATTCCCATGATACCTCAGCAAAAGCACCAGCCCGGCTCTATAACCAGTTGACTCAGAAGTGAGACTTTTTACAACAGTTTAGCTGATTTGAGGCATACATGCTGCAAGTGTGACGTTTGGGATTAAGTCAGGTTTGGGACCTGTCACACATTATCCACATTATCTAGAATTGTCATGAAAAAGAAACAAAAGAAATGGTCAAAAATAGTAGTAAATAAATAATAATGTAATGTTATAAATAATACAGATATATTATTTCTGCTGTTTTTTAAATGAATCTTTTCAGTTCTTCAAGCGGCACCCATATATATAGTGAGGTGGTGGTCACAGATATCCTTAATACCTAAAACTGAAAATATCTGTGTGTCCACTCTCTACCAGATGTAAATGAGAAAAAGTGTTTTGTGGTTTGTGTGAACTGACACTTAAAGGTAATGGTGTGGAAAAGAACATTTAGTTGACCTGTATTCTACAGAGACCATTACTGAATCGCCTGAGGCAATTAATCAGACTTTTTGTAGCTCCCTCTGGAGCCACAAAGGGTTTTATATAAATTTTTTTTCACATATGTAGTAGTACTCCCCAAGACATGTAAACAGACTTTGTCAAATCGATGAAGTCTCCCTTTTAGTTAGAGCGGCCATCCCTCTTTTGAAACATGTAAAATTGCATTTACTCTTGTGAGGTGCTGTTAACTGATACATATTTAGCAAGAAAACTAACTTGGTAATCTCCATGTTTACTTAAAGGGGCTATATGTAGATTTTAAATAAAATGTGTCACTTTTGTATTGCCTATTTGTGAACGGTTTTAGCCTCACATTAAACTTTTGGTTAGTTTAGGTTAGATAATGTTAGCTTACTGGCTAATGCCGATCAGTTGCGGACATAATACATTTCAAAACGTTATGGCTTGTTACATTACTACACCAGCTAACGTGATATATTACTATTCTATGTACTAGTATTATTTCAAAGTGTTGATTTTTTTTTTTAAAGTACCGAATTTAGCTTTCAAGAAATGATGGTGATGGAGCATTTTTAGCTATTCTGAAATAAACAATGGAAATTGTAATGACAAGGTGAACCACAATGATGCATTGTAAATAAATGTAAAAGACTCTCTTCCAGGATAATTCCAAAAAATAGGCTCTCACTAAATGTTTGTATTATCCTCCAATAAATCATCCAATAAATTTAGCTGTGTTGACACTGCTGAGCCTCTGGTGAAAAATACACAAACAGGTATTGAAAGGCTGGCAGGCGAGCTAAATGCCGTCAACTTAACGCTGATGAAAATATTACTCTTACATTGCAATGGGAGTTTCTAGCATTAGGTGTCATGCTGTCTCTGTTAAGTTTGGCTCTGTTTTGGTTCTGCTGGACGCCACTGGAAACTACACATAACCCCTTGAAGTTTGAGCTGCATAAGAAAATACATAGAAAATTATGTTTAAAGGAAAGGAAACTATGATTGCCTGAAGTATCTCTTTGGATCAAAAATGATAATAATTTGATGTGGAAAAAATTGGACTATGAATGTGTTTCAATAAGATTTACCTGGGGAAATGACTCACTGGCTGCTGCTTCTGATGCAGTGACGTTATTACAGATGTTAAAATGCAGATGCAAACTGCAATGCAAGAATATTTTGATCAGATCTTGTTAGAGACCGAGAACTGTTTGATCTCCCAGGCTGCTGTAACAGACCATTTTATCAGATTCTTCTTGGTTTTTATTCAGAACTGTAACCACTTCCTTCTGAGTTGAACCTTCACCTGCCAGGACCATGTTCTCATTCCCAGCAGAAACCAAACACACTCCAGCTGATAACAGTATTATTGGCTGAGGGCAGATATGACTTTAACCCAGAGACCTCTGGAGGCTCGGGTGGGGTGAGGTCTGTTAGAGGTTAAAACTCGGGGGGTCAAATTGGTGTACAAACAGTCATGCAATCCCTTTACACACACAAACACTCAGAAACACACACACAGACGGGATAGCGACAGTAGGTGTGCGCTTGACGCGACTAACAGATGTTGCTGCCTGGTTCCAGCTGTTCCCTACCTGGCTCCTCAGGTTAGTTGGGCGGTGTTCGGCACTAATGACACACTCACACATGCTCGCACACACTCATTTGCACACTCACTACTACAGTTATCACACCAGCTATCTCTGACTCACCAGATTTATGTGTTGTGCGCCAGCACACACAAACACAGCAGTATTTCTACTTGTTTATGTGTTTGTGTGTGCGGGACGGGGTTGTGTTTACCATTTGGAGGAATGTACAGTATTTGGTAATGTGAAAAGCACCCCTCAGTGGCCAGGAGTCGTACAAACACACTCTGTTTTATTGGATGGGCCTGAGATTCCTCTATGTACACCCAGGGGCATGACTGAGGAATTTAAACGCTTTACCATGCTGTCTCACTGTTGGGGATCTAATACTACTGTGTGTGTGTGTGTGTGTGTGTGTGTGTGTGTGTGTGTGTGTGTGTGTGTGTGTGTGTGTGTTTATAAAGTGAATGCCAACATGTATTTGTGTTTGTCTGTTTGTCTTTAATACAAGTAATTTTTGTCTCACTGAGTCTATTCACATAAATTCCTGCAAAGATTGGAAGATAAAAGTAAAATTAATCCATATAATATATTTGTCTGAATACTGATTAGTCACTAGTGAAAAATGATTAGTCACTATAATAGAGGACTGTATCTAATCTGTAATTTGATTACAAACATCTCCTTTTATTTCCTACCAGGTTTCTACTGTTTCCTGGTCACATGAGTATCCGTGTTCATTTCATCATGTGTACAGTTTCTGTTTGCAGAGTAAAGGTGGTTATGGTATTAGTGTGTCAATAACTACAGTACAGCACGTGTGTGTTTTTAAGTGTCAGTGTACAGTAGTCTGCTTGGACAAAGACGGCCCGTCTGTCTTATTGAATCTGGTGCAGATCAGCAACGTGACCACCTGTGTCTCTTATCATGTTACTCAGCGTGAGCACATGCACACATTATTCTTTATGCAAGAATCTAGGTCAGTGTTGCAACCAGGAGTACAGCAGGGCAGGAGTGAAATCCTGACATGAGGTGGAGTGAAACTTACCCAACTTGTCACAGCATTACGGTGTTTACAACTTTTTTGTTACATTTTTGAAATTGCTGCTTCACCACTGACAGCTTCTGTTGCATCTCCAGCTGTTCAATCTGTCTTTCAAATTTCCTCTTTATGTTTTGTTCCTTTTCTCCTTATGTAAGGGTTTGTCTGAGAGTTTTCTTGTTTTTCTAGAGAGTTTGGGTTGGGTCAGGAACCACAGCTTTAGAGTAAGCCCTCTAAAGCCCATTGAGAAATTACATGTGACATCGGGCTTTACAAATGAACTTGACTCGGCTTGCCATCGCCAGAACAGTTGTGATGAGAAGGTGTATTCCCTCTAGACCTGGTTGAATAATACATGCCTTTATTAAAGGCTGTCACTGACACTGTTATCTTTAGCCTGAAGCTGCTGACGGCAGATTTTGGTTTTTTTTGCAGCAGTAGTAGCAGAAAACTCAATGAAAAAGTTAATGTTTCCCCCAGCATTTGATTACTGGCAGAAAGAAAAAAATGGGATGGGGCACTAAAACTCTTCATAGACAAAAAATTATATGATTTGTTATGTTGGACATTTTTATAATGTGCAGCACAAGAGAGATAGCCTATACTGGAATAAATATTATGGTATAAAACTCTTTTTATGACTGTATGATCACTGGTATTATCTGTTAGCTCTACTTTGGCCTCCACCAACTCCAGAGAAAAATATGTGGCTCTGACACTGCAAAATGCTCCGCTATGTTTCATAGGCTAGTCGCTTACTTTGTCGTTTGGCTTTTTATCACATTTTAACATATCTGTATCATGGAATGAAAACCTGACATGAAACTCAAAATTACCTTGGCCATTAACGCCTGAGTAGTTGTGTGCTCTTTAGCTCTACCTTATTTCTCTCACACAAAGTCTTCACACATTTTGCCTTTTGGCCTCAGTTGCTCTGACAGCCTCACTTCTTCTGGAAAGCCTTTTACAAGAGCGTAATGTAACCCATCAGTAAATTTCAACCTCAGCGCTGGAAACTACCTCTATGATGATTAATTCACATGCCAAGATGTTTGACAAGGAATTAATGCGGAGCCCAATGAGTCGCTATAACACTCAGCAATGAATGACTTCATACACGTCTCTAGAATTAAAAAAAAAACACGTTTTTTTAAGTTCATCTAGCACTCCCCTAATAAACAGCAGCAGGGGAAAAGGACTTAAATTGGAAGTTCTGGCCCGGTTGAGGGTGCTGGGAAGCAGCAAAACGTGCCGCTGTGTAAACACACAGTGACAGGTTTGCCACTTTTTCAGCAGAGAGATCTCAAACCTCTCATTTCCTCTGGAGAGCAGTAGTCCCTGAGGATTTCAGTGTGGATATGAGGCGTGAAGGGTATGATGTGCTTTCCCATCAATATTATTTCAGCGATATATGGTTGTGAATGCCTCCAGCTGGAAAAGACCGTTCGCTAAACTCTCCCAAACAGCCACAGTCCAATCATACCAGGCATGGTAGGCCCATCAAGGTTTGGATTTCTCCACATGTTAAAGCATGTTAGAGCGATACCTGGCATTTAAAGACTTAAAAGGATGGCGTCTTTTTTTAATCTTTCCAAAAGCAAGAAAGACAAGAATGAATTAAACTGTGTGTAATCTGCTCTAATGAAAGATGCAGTCCTTAGCATGTCTGGCTAACTAACACACTGGTGGCTCTGTCTTGCTCTTTTTGAATTTAGGGACATTTTTAAGCAACGCAAGCAATGTTTCCCAAAACAGTGTTACATTTCCCATATACAGTTTAGTTTAGTTTATCAGTTATCAGTCCTCATCCTAAAGGCTTTTTCTCTTTTGACATAGTGTCACATACTGTTTGAAAAAACAAGCAATTATGTAAGCAGCCAAATAAGAATATCCTCAATCATACAATTCTAGGACTGTAAGGTTCTACACTGGAATATAAGAACAATGATTGGTCTGTATTTCCATTTCTTCTACATGGATCATCAGCTGGTGAGGATGCGAACTAAGGAAGGCTCTTAAGCCACACCCCCCTTAGTTGTTGTTGCTAAGTCAAGACAAAATTTATCACTGGCGTTGTCACTGTCTATATATAACTGTCTATAACTGCACTCCCTGGAGAAAAATTGTCTTATTTTTGGAAAAACAAAAAAAAGCAATCTCAGAAAGGAGACAAAAGTTTGCATTATACATTTGACAACATTATACATGTTGTATTCAGGCTGTCAAACTGAAGTGAAACAAATAAAGACAGAAGCTAAAGTCTACCAATCACAGAGTAAATTGAACCACTGTGTCACCTGATGATTGAGACATAGGACAACACTGTTCCCTGGAACAATACACAGACTACATTTTTGTGGATTTCTTTTGGGTTTTCAAAAGGGAAAGGGATAAGGGAAAAGGGAAAGATCTAACTTTACTTCTCCTTTCAACCTCTCTAGGTAGCGATTGTGATTATGACAAGGGCCCCAGCAACAGCGTTTGACCATATCTTGGAAAAAAACAGCCAAAAAAAAGCTAGAAAATGACACCTTTCGCATACGAGTCAATGGACCACAGCATGAAAGTGTCGGATCACAGTTAGAGTGAGTCCTATACTGCAGTGTGATTGGCCAGCTGCATATTCGCGGCATTTTAGAGAAGTAGGTGTCAATGGAGGGTTGGTGGTTCAGTGGTTATTAGTTATAGTTATCATTGTTTCACTCTTAATGAGAATCTATCTTGTGACTTGCTTCCAATAAACGGGGTTGAGAAATTTCCAAAACTTCTCTTGGAAACTTCTCTTGGAAATGAATTTGCATAAGGTCTGGCCCTGGGTAAATAACGGATGTATTGTACTACAGTGACACACACCAAGGAATAAGAGAGGCAGATTGTGATTTTGGTCCCAAATCATAAATGCTTTGGGCCTAATGACTCACCATCTGTGATTATATTCATTATTATATTCAGTTAGTTACAACATGCCAAATTTCTCACTTTCATGCCTGGTTTCTGGTTTAAGCTTGTACTCAATTTTCTGAAATTACTAAATTTAATAATATTGCCAGTGGGCGCGAAACTAGTCTTGTTTTTTTGTAACAGTTTAAAATCTTAAATAAAAGCAGAAGAAGGCAGGTTTCTGTCTCATGTGACTCAAGAAGCATGATTTATGAATGAGTGAATAGGATTACAGAAAATAAAGAAAGAAAATCCTCTTTCCTTTGTAACATCCACTTCTTTGTTTAGTTTGGATTTCAGGCCATTCTTACTGTGTGTTATGGTGACTCAACTTTTTAAACTAGAGATTATTAAGGTTAGTTCCACTAGCTACAGTAACAACAAAGGGGTGTGTGTGTGAGAGAGAGAGAGTGGGTCCAATGCAAACAAACTCAACAGTGAATATGTGCATGGGTGGCTATGAGTCATCTTTTAAATACCAATATCTTTATTATTAGAGTGAAATGCACCATTGAGAAATGTGTGACTGTCGCCGGCTAAACTTCATGGGAAACAACCATCGTCGTCTGCTGTTCACCTTGGAGAAGCTCCCGCGTGGCGCTCACCAAAAAAAACCAAGCCCCTGAATGGCTCCACACAAGCACAAGTTTGAGATTGATCACTCAAATAAACATGAGTTTGTTTATAAAATGAAATCTATCTTTATTTACAGTAAACAGAGGTGTGTGTATGCATAGTCCCAGATGCAAAACACACACAGACACACAGATGCACATAAGGAGGCTGCAAATGAGCGCGGGAGGTGTGTTTTCTCGCTCCCCGATGGTGTTTGAGTAAGCAAGTACACACATACACAGGCTTTGCTCAGTGTGTGTGTTTGCTTGTATGTGTGTATTGCTGCAGATAGCTCCCCCTCTCTGGTGTATGAATGAGTTTCCTGAGAGCGCTAGATAAAGGTGGTCTGTGCTGCAGCTCTGCTTCACTGACCCTTAAAGGGGGCATTGATGGGAGGACCGGCCGGCTGCTGCAGCTCCAGGACCTGCATCCGCCTCCAGCACACCGGCAGAGGATGGCATGGTGGGGGTTAGGGGGTTGGGATAGTAGCAGGTCTGAGATCTGTACAGTAAAAGTCCGAACAGTGAGTTTGTGAACATGGCTGAGGCTGCCAACTATCAGTTCCGTCAGTGTGCAAACACAGCCGAGACCTCCGGTATGCGAGGCCACCACGGGTTTGCTTGTCCTGCACACGGACACACATGCAAACAGCTGTTGTAAAGAACTGAATGGGGTTTTAATGGCCAATACAGATACAAGTATTTTTGTTCTGATATTCAACTGCCATGGCTGGATTAATCTGCTAGGAGCCCAAGGCCAAAAATGAGCAGGTGGGCCCTTGTTAGGCCCCATTTCTTCCACCCTTTATGCAATGTGCAAGGCCATTTGTTCAACACAAACACATTTTTGGAGTATGCACAAAACTGAAAAAATGAAAGTCTAGATTTTGAAAGGATCCAACTTGAGGCCCTTATTATGTCAGGTGGTAATGTGCTATAATGGTGCAAATTCCCAAACCCGTTTTCAATTAAAGTAGCACATGCCAGTTGGCAAACAGTAAGCATGAAGCTTTCAGGGTCCATTGAGCTTAGGGGACCCAGGGCCGTTGCCTGCTTTGCACCGATGGGGATGCAGTGACTACAACAACTTCAGCCAACAGATCACATTACTGAATCAAGATCATGACATTAGCAGTATGTATTGGGGGTCATCAGTTATCATGGCTTGTATGTTCCTGAACCAAATATGCATAAACAATATGAATATCTCAACGTTTTGGGAAATATGATGACGAATATGAGTATTCACTTTCTTAGTTCAGCATAAAGACACAGTTCTGAGACAGCTACGTTGCCTCTGTCCAAAGGTAACTAAGTCTGCCTATCATCAATTAAAGCTCACTATTTAACTATTTATCTCTTGTTTGTTTAATCTGTACAAAAAAAGAAAAGGCCTCTGATTGGCTTAGCTGGATGAAGCTGTTTCTCACATAGCTCGAAATTGCCATAATAATTTCTTCTTAATGCTGTCAATTTGTTCACAGTGACAAGGCCTTTATAAATAAATATTTTTGTATGTTTACAACCATTAGGATCCATCTGGTTCATTTGACTGAACATTAGCAAAGTTTAATGAGTCAAGCCAGTCTATCCATTGATCCTTAAAAGAAGAAGATCTGGTGTTATTGTTATGTTGAGTCATACTGCCATTCCAAACACTGTATTCTATACAAGAGATGGCATTAAATTCAAACAGGACCTACAATGTGATTGGATTGTGAGCAGCATTTGCATCTCTTTGATCCACCAAATTGGCTGGCACATCTCGGTGGCCTACACTTTCCCTGGATCTTGTTACAGTTAACAATCTCAAGCTGCTAAAAAACTTAATAATTAAGGTTTCTTCTCCCCTTCTCCACAACTAGGCCCCCAACTGTCAACAGATAGACTGCATATAGAAGAAATTATTACGGCTTAACAGTTTCAAGCTAATTCAAGCCAAGAATAGTAAAAACTTCCTGTTCCTTCAGTGAGGGCTACGTGAGAAATGTCACTGTCAGGGTAAGCCAATCAGAGTAGGGCAGGTCATGCCTTTGCCATTTTACAATTCACCAATTCACACCAATTTCATTCTCAGCAAGAAATTCATGAAGTGGACTAATTCAAGAATATGCATGTTAAACTGATGCAGATGGTTCTTTACCTCATTTCCATAATATCAACACGTGTCTTTACAATGATTTGGGATGAAATCGCGCTGCTTCTTGTTCAGTTACGCACCATTACCATGTAGAATGACAGTGACTGATATCACTGCAAATCACAATGTCACAGATTTGATCCCTGCATAACCTAGCGAAGTCTTACCAACAGATCACAGGTTACACCAGCTGTTCACAATAACAAATGCAATACTCATGCTGAATCATAGTACAGGATTTGACTTCACCCATTGTGGCTTTCATCATCACGCGACTATGATGAAACTCTCTAGCCAAAGAAGAATAGATGTGTGGTTTTGTTGAGAAATGAAACAGGGCAATCTAATGAGCTCAGTGGAAAAAACTAAAGCACATTAGAAAGAGAAGTAGAAACATCATTAGTGAGCACACAAACACTCATTTCCTCCGGCTGGCCAGCAGATTGTATCAACATACGGCTTTTGTTTGAAAGCTGCAAGATATGAAATATGGACGTGAGTAAGAGCACTGAAACTTGACAGAGAAGTACTAACCAATACCCCTCCTCTTCTGTTAGCGCATACAAACACACATACAGAGATACACACGGCCTTTGCAGCACCACATCCGGGACTAGGTGAACCGTAGCACCTCTAACTTTCTGCCAGATGCAGGTCAAACCTCAAAGGCGCACTGAACTCTCTACTAGAGCCAGAGCGACCTCCATACCTAGTTTATTACTTCAGATGTAATAATGCACTTTCATAATGTATTCATACTGCCTTATGTATACCAAGTGATGCACAAGTGCCTTGACTTTGAATGAATGGTTGAGGGAAGTAAGAGTCTACAGCCATGGTAGCAGCTGTAAGGCTTTGCTTAGGTATACCAGTGCTTGACTAAATGCTAACATCCTCACAATGACAATGCTAATGTTGATGTTTAAGGTATAATGTTAACCATGTTCACCAGTTTTAGTGTGCTAACATGAGCAAATTACCACTAAGGCCAAATACAGTGGAGGCAGATGGGTATATATTTAGATTGGCCATAAAGTAAAGTACTGGACAAATTAAAAGCTTGACCTGATGGGGTTTATATGAAAAGTTAAAAGATCATCAAAGTTATCATGGTTTAAACTGAGGGCACCATGAAGTCTGCACCAAATTACTTCTAATAGTTGAATATCAACCTCAAGGTGGCGCAAACATCAGTAGGCATCTTGTGGGGTCCACGAATAGCTCTACAATACGTTGTGGCCATCCATCGAATAGATGAGAATTTTTACTCAAGTGAAAACCTTGACCTGCTGGTGCCCTTCCTACAACCACGCTGCTTGCATAGCTGAAAAAACCAAAACAGTCCATAACCTTCCAAGTACCATTTATTTTATCCGAGAACAACATAATGTTCTCTGATTAAATAGAAATAATACAAAGCATAATGTTCCAGACAGGAAATGATACATCAGGCACTAATTAGCAAGGAAATGCAAAATGAGAGTCATACAATGACAACAACATGCAGTCCAGTCCAGTCTGCATCATAAGAATGCAGACTTTCTTGTCATGTTAAGTTTCAACTTAACATGATTATTATTTGGCAGGTGTGCATCAAAGCGTGATTTAATAAGAAGCATGAGTTAAACAATTGAAGAAGTTTAAGAAATGTCAAGGGAATAATTGGAAAAATGGTTTTGTCAGGGCAAAGGTATTCATGTCTTATGAAAGACACTTCCTTCCCCTGGCCTCTGCTTTAAACATGAGGCATGATGATTACATTATACAGTAGGTCTTTATGAGATGTTGTATAGTGTGGTGTGGATATGGTGATCATAAAGAGTGTTAGGAGGCCCTCTGTCTAGCTGCATGACAATCTGAGCCTGGCCCTGAGCCTGGGTAATCACGGGGCGGCCGGGCCCATTCACAACGCCAGCTATACCCGTCCCACACAGCCACTCACTCAGCATAGTTATGCTATTTGTACAGTATAAACATTTTGGATGATTATATGTAATTACCCAGTGCAGCACGGGTGCATGGACATCCACACACACACACACACACACAGATGGACTGATGGACTCACACAAACCTGCACAATGACCTCAGGGATTCTCTTCCATGCTGAAAATTCTTTACTTATAAGGCAAATGAAAGACGTCAGGTACGTGCTCAATGCCAAGGTCCTTTCCAAATAAACACCCCCTTGAAATATTTTAGCATGTCAATCTCCCCACTTACTGCCACACTCCATAATTCCACTCCCTTTTCTCTCACTCTCTGCTCTCTCAAACCACAGTGCTGACTGTGAAGTTTCATTCATCACAGCTGATATCTCACATATGGTTCACTGTCTTTAACACCATTGGTCAGAAAGTGTAAGTAGGTCACATTAGTGAATGCAGGGTTGTNCAACCCTGCATTCACTTCTTCCGCCTATGTTGTCTTATACTGTCACCCTCCGAGCTCGACTGCCACTCACGTGTTCTGAGGCCACTCCTGGTCTAAGTAAAGCCCCTTACTAAACTAGACAGGACATGTAAAATTTTACAACTGCGTCTCTCTAATACCCAGGCCTGAGACTTTCATGCCTGCCCTCTGTCTCTCCTTTTCACCATGTGAAAGTTTCAGGCCGTTGTCATGCTGGGCCACAAAAGCTGAGGAGAGTGAGTCACACATATAGCACAAAGACTTGGTTGTGGTTTTCGGGTCCCTCTCTTACATCGGTACTTGAACTGTTTGATAATCAGATCTGTTTTCAAAGCTGCTAGCTGACACAGTGATATTGTAGATTAACATTCACTGTTGGAGCTACTGGCTCACTTGTCACTTTTCTTCATTTCTTCATGTGACACTATGTCACTTTTAAAAGGGGAAGTAAAGCAGGGTTTTATCAAAAGTTTGGAGCAAGATTATCTGATCCACTCAAATGTGTGCAGCAGCGGCATCTCGGCCCCACCCAATTCTCTCAACGTTTTTCAGCTAGCAGTTAAATTTGACCTATTGTTTATAATTGATCAGCACAAATAGAAATTGTAGCAGTAGGTACATCTGATAAAAGACTATATATATATATATATATATTGTGAAGTAAAAGGGATGTCTAAATTTAATTAGTATACAGATGGATCACAAATAACAAAGTAAATAAAAAAGTCATTAACTAAATAAAGTGTCTAAGTAAGTTTGTACCACCAAGGATCCAGAACAATTTCTGTGCTCCTTGGCATAGATTCTCTGAAATCTACTTGGGGTGATGAACAAAGATATCCCCACATTGTGTTTTTTGTCTTTGAAATCTCCCATGGGTGTTTGGTTTGCAATCGGGTGATGGTGAAGGTCATAGCATGCACATCAATTCCATACTTTTTAGTTAATTTAGTGACCCCTCTGGAAGTATTTTTTATGCTTTTTTTTTGTATTTTGTCACCTTTCTGTAGCTTTATGGGGAATAAATATAAATAGACAGAGCAAGAGCTAAATCTATTTTTTAGATGAAGAACGCAGTACATGCACATTGTATGCTAAATTATTAATCTTCATTGCTCAATGGTAAATTCACTTTTTCATGCATTGATTTGGAACATTTTCTAGCAGATTAAAGGGCAGCCAAGAATATTATGACCTCTAAAATAAAGGAGCTAGAGACTGAATTAGACCCAGGCCAGGTTAGCACGTGTGTGTACCTCATTTACCATACCACAGTGAAACTTCCGCCCCAGCGCTCTGCCTGGGCTGGTATTTACACCCTCTTTATTATTTACATTGGAAAAGGAGTAAAGAAAACATGTTTTATGAGAATGTTCCACCGGCAAAGACGTGATGTCAGCGCCACAGCCTCGTATACAGGGTGGGGCGAGGTAAACAAGCACTTCTACCATCTTTCTCTCTGTGTCATTTGCAGGGGTCAGAGAAGGTAGAGTGAGAGGCGACCACCTCTCTGCTCGCTGGCTCTCACTGTTGATTCATAGATGGAGCTCAGAGCCGGGGCCTGAACAAGAGCCAGGGGCCAGTGTTAGTAAACTGTGGAGAGACCAAGGGAAGTACCTCATCCTACACACACACACTCACACATGCACACACACATACACACAGTTGAGGGTTTAAACTGTGTGAGGACCAAGAGAAGCATCTCATCTGCATTGCTCACACACACACATGCGCGGAGGAGCCACAAGCATTGGCGGTAAACACTCAGGCCTCTCACAAGATGCTCTGTAAATATTTACAGCTCGGCAGGCGATGAGGGGAGAGGAACATGGCAGACCAAGCAGCGGCGGCCGAACGTGACCAGCCTCAGCCAACTACCTCCACCCCAGTACATCCCCACGCTCTCCACCCCCCGCTGCCTCTGACCATCACCGGACTTCAAATCCACTGGACAAACAACATCATCTTATTCAGTATCTGTGCCCTGTGGCTTACCTTGGCTTAGCTTGCAGCAGCTGGGGAGGTCACCTCAGCGTAGGGCCAGAGGCTGCTTCCTGAAAATAAAGTGAAGATACCAATAAGAGAGGCAGTGGTAAGCTTAGAGCTAATGTAAACCATGACCTCCTGTCAGTGGTCATTCTGAGGTGAATGGCTAGGAAAAACACAAAATGGTTATATATTGAGTCTTTCAGAAGAGTTTCAGTCTTGAGGCTTCGACAGAGAGACATGCTTTTTGTTATTATTGCCAAATAACAACAAATCACTCATAAGTTGTTTTTACCCAAATATGGTAAAGTGAGCAGTTTGCAAACAACTTCATTTTACATTATTATTTTATATTAATACTTACGTAACTATGGCATCGACCAGTCTGATTAGATTTTCTACCAAGAACCCAAATATGGTATGCATGTGGGTCTCGTATGTGGAGAGATAACAGCAGCAACCAGATATTCTTATACAATAACTGAATTGTATAAGAAAAAAATAGAATTTAAACTAATTTAAAAATGAATTTAACTTAAAAGGGATATATGTACTTCACTTTTTTATTACCTATATGTGAATATGTTGTAACCTTACATAAAAATGAACCACCCGCGTGCCTTCTCTGTCGCCCATTCTGTAGGCTACATGAATGTTACTTACTACGGTCTACCTGTTAGACCTATACTAAAGAGTGACAATTTCATTTATAATATTTAGTGTAGCTCACTAACCGTTTTCATTATGATCCAATAATTTTAGTTATGCTGACATTGCTGAGCCTTTCTGGTGAAAGTTAAACAACCCCGGAAGTGTCATGTCAGCTAAATGCAGGCAGTGTAAGGCAACGATTATACCTTCCGCATCCGCGAGGGTCCACCTATTTATAAGTAGATGCAGAACAACATTAGCATTTATTTGGAATCGTGTTTCTGGTCACCTGACGAATGTAGCTAATATTCACTATAACTTTAGCCTTGTTTTAAACTCCAACTCCTGTAGGAAATATCTGTCCCTTTAAATGCTAAATGCTACACTACTTTTCTAAGCTAGTTGCTAACTTTGTGTCTCTGCTATTTGGTGCTGGATTGACAGCATACAGTAAGTTTTATTGCTGAAAACAGCTGAAAACGATGACGTTAATGAGAGTGGTGAGACAGTTAAGCAAAACAGTAAAGTTGCGAGTTATGACGCAAAAACAATAAGCTAAACGACGCTCGCTAAACTAGCTTTAGGGCTGATGAGAATTGCAGAGTCAGGTGATAATTCTCTGTGGGTTCGTCCAGCTTACATTACATGTAGTCAATAGACCTATTCATTGGTAATCTTTAAAGACATCACCATTAAGTGAAGTAACTGACAGAGAGTGGAATGGAAACAAAAACAGGAAATGACAAAGATGTTTCCTGGTGAGGTATAATGTGTTTACATATCTTGTGACTTTTGTGATAATATGACTCAAATGTTTGTGAAATGCTAAATGCAGTGTAACAGTGGCACAAGTACAGAGGAGTCAATAAGTCCGTTAACTGAATTAGTAATGTATATCTAAAGTTTGCTCACTTTAGCAAACCATTAGCCACCATTAGCTATTGGTCATACAAGACCAAGTAACACTAAAGCCCCTGAGTGTATTACCAGTTACAGACTCCACATGACTCCTGCCTCTGGAACCAGATTGCTTAAGGGTTTCATTCCATACTATAACCTTCTTTCTTGTCTTTGTTTGGGGTAAGCTTTCCTATCGGCCTTAAGAACTTATCAGATATCACCTGCCTTTTTAGTGACCGAAAATTACAAAAGAGCAACTTAGTTTCTAAAAGAATGTTAGAATAGATTTTTCATAGAGGGTCTGACAGCTCTACATTT
The DNA here is from genome assembly GCA_029875015.1 of Lepomis gibbosus. Classification (NCBI taxonomy): domain Eukaryota; kingdom Metazoa; phylum Chordata; class Actinopteri; order Centrarchiformes; family Centrarchidae; genus Lepomis; species Lepomis gibbosus. Next base: position 32,143 of record JAPMOB010221090.1, on the reverse strand, counting down.
TTGTTTGAACCTTGTAGTAGCGCCATTTGGAAGTTTTATTTTGAATCCATAATAGTGTCACATAGTTGGCAATCAAATCTGAGAATACAGAAGGGATTTTTAAGGGTTCTTCACTGATTTATGACATCAGTGACTCAGGGCCCTGGAAAGGGTGTGGTGTAGTGGTTGTGGTGTCTTTAGGGGGTTGTCCCTGCTAAATGAGAAATTATATGCTTTCACTTTAATTATAAGTAGCAATTATACCTCATTAAAGGTTGGACGATTTCACTTAAATCTCTGTAATCTTCTACATCATTACTTAATCAACAAAAACACAACCTGGGGGAATACTGGATCAAATAGAAGGTTATGGCCTTATCTGAGTCTAATTGGGAGTTTGTGACAAAACATGATTAATAACTTCTGCTCTCCACTTTCTATCTGGCAAACTGCCACCCATCTGGCACCCATGTAGGCCAAAACAATGTCTAAAAACTATGCGCTATTACTACTTGACCCCAGGTCTGGGCTTAGCATGCCAAAACAATACCAGGACGAACCGAGCTTCCCATTGCAGCAGTGGAACACAAATAGCAACTTCTAGAAGCCGCCACTACAGAGGAGAAGGGAAACTGAAGTAGGAGGAAAAACAGCAGGACGAAGAAGAGGTGGAAATGGGTGGTGGCCAGGAAGTTTGACTCTTCCTGTCCTAATCACAAGCCAGAGAGTGTTTCCTCTCATTGTAGGAGCTCCAGATACATTAACCAGCGAGACCCCTGTGTGCACGCACGCACGCACGCACGAACGCACGAATGCACAAACATACACCACTACATACACATCCTTATATAGAAAAAGTTAATATTCTATAGACATAGCATATATGAACGTTAACACACTAAATCAAACATTATATGTGGGTTTGTTGATTGACATACTGAGCCACACACACTCATAGGCCCCACACACACTGAGTCACAGGTACATAGACCCTACTTGGCAAGGCCTGGCGCATTGTGCAGCCCTTTGGCTCTGCTCTGATAAACACTTCATTATGAAACCCTGAGGACACAGTAAATATTTGCCTGGGCCCTTATCAGCCTAACTTATCTTGGCGTGAACTCCAGGCACCACATGACTTCTGGGCCCTTTATTTTCTTAATGCCTTTGCTACCACTGATAACTTCACAAAATAGCCTACAGAAAACAGTCCTTCTTTGAAAGTCTCCTGGAAATCGAGGCACCACAACAACAGCAGCTTCACACTAAAATGTGGGCCGGGGTTTTCATTTGGTCTTGACATAACCGAATATGTGCAGGGGGTGGCCGTATGTTTTCCTGCTACGGGCTGTTGAGTTGCAAACTTCACCACTCTCCCCTGTTTTACCTGCTCAAGTGGCTGATAGTAGAAACACATTTACAGCTGCAGAGTTAATCAGTTATGGGTTAATGGCTGGTGTTCAGCTCGCAGACTGATCCATCCATCTCAGCCTGTCTGACCTCAGTGTTCACTGATATCGCTGACAATAACTGCTTTCTGATTGGTTACTTGGAAAGATTCATAAGTGAAGCAACATGTCGGATGATTTGGATTGAAGCGCATGGATTTGTCACGCCGATGAGCAATCAATTCAGCTCTAAACCTACTGAAATACTATGTAGAACCCTCTCAGCCTCAGTGGTAGAAAGTATTTTTACTCAAGTACTGTACTTAAGTAGAATTTAAAGGTACTTATACTTTAGTATTTCCATTTTCTGTTATTTCATGAAAATATTGTGCTTTTTACTCCACAAGATTTATTTGATAGCTACACTTACTTTTCAGATTAAGAGCGTACATAAAAACGTATATGATAAGCTTGTAAAACACACCGTTCAAAATGTAATCATTCCAACCTTTTTGGCTTGCCCTCACAAAAGAGCAGTTGGAGCCCTTTATCGCTAGTTTTTAACAGTTCTGCTAAAGGGAGATTTCCCTTCCTCAGATGGTCTCTGAAATTATGCAATATTCCACGAAAGAGCAAGATATGAGATGTATCTTGTGACTCTTTAGAGGGGCCCGATCCCTAGATTGGGAAACACTGAGCTAAACTACAGAACTGCATATAAAGTAGTTAAAACTAGCTTCACCATCACTTGCTACTACAGTACAATACTATTGCATTAATTATCTATTAATATGTTAATGTTTTATTTGTATATAAATGTGTCACTCAAGCCCCGCTTTGTCTGCAGAATTGGTACTTCTATGTTTGATACTGTTGGTACATTTTGCTGATATTACTGTTGTGCTTACTTTTTTGTATGCAGGACATTTACTTGCAACAGAGTCTATTTACATTCTAGTAAAGCGCTTTTACTTAAGTAAAGGATCCAGCTGCTTCTTCCACCACTGGTTAATCCTCATATGTACTTCCAAGTGGCTGTTCTCTGAGGATGGGGGTGTTTAGTGAGGGTCTATGTACATCATCTTACACTAAAGGATTATAATGCACAATGTGGTTAAAGATCTTATTCTGATGACAAGGATCCACCCAGACTTGCAGCCTGAGCCACCAACACATTCAACTGTCCTGGCTCCTCCACAATTTCCATTTTAAAATTCCAGACCTCATTCCTCAGACCGTGCAGACATATCACTCATCGCACTCTGTTTACAGCAGAACATTACAGATCAGTTTCTGTGGTGGTGTTGCTTTTTTGGATTCATAATGAACTTTCAGAATCTGATTTTCCCTATAGTTCAGCTGTTCTTCCTTTGTTTGACAGGAGATGAGGATTCAGTCATGCCTGTCTCTAGAAAACTAACTGGTCAGTGCTTCTACTGTACACTGAGGACAAGCCCTCCCCCGAGGGCCCCCAAGCCTAGTAGTGTCACAAGGCAGCTGGAGGTCTACTGCACCCATGACATGCTCCGTCCCTCCAGTTTTCCCACTGGAAGAGGAAGACAGTAGCTGTGCTGCAACATCAGATGTGTTTATGTGAGCAACATGAGAACCAGGACTGTCACACACTCTCGTCAGCAGCTGGTGTTTTTGATGGGAGGACTAGATGGCACACCACCATCTTCATACTGACATGTATAAGAAATCACAGCTGACAGTCTGAAGCTTTTTCAAAATGAATTTTATTGGGAGAACTACAAAAAAATGTACAGTACAAAGTTAACAGTCTCACACAATTTGTAGTGAACTGATTCCCCCCAAAAATATTACAACTCTCGTTGTCTTTTTGTCCGTTTTGTTACATTCAAAAAGCTTTACTTCTGATAAAGTAGTCAAAAGTACATAGTGCGCATCCCCCTGTACCTACTATGTACAAACCAAACGTGTTTATCCACTTCCATCTCCATCAAACTATCAAGACTCAGACTAGATTTCAATATCAAAAAAGAAAAAAACAAGAGCAAAAGGGAACTGATAAGAGGAAGGGGGATTTAGAAAGGTTGCGGTTGTTTCCGTCAAGAGTGTCTGAGTGGTAACAACCTTTGAGAGAAAAAAAAAGAAGTTTCAGAATCCAACACTACATTCAGTTCAACCTGTATATAAAAAGATGCCTGTGTAGGAAAATACTTTATTTGGTTAATTTTAAGGCATGTCAAGATGGTGAACCCCGTAGGCACTACACAATAATACTGGGGCACAAGGGATTGCTACATTCTTTAGCACGTGGCTGGAATCACAGTGTGACCTCGTGCAAACAAAGAGAAAGAACAAAAATACTTTTTGGTTAATTTATTGACTTGGATTCTTTGTCACTGAAGTCTGATCTAGATCAACAAAAGAAGTAAGGTTTGGACGGTCTGTACAACCACACTGTTTATACATTCTACAGAAACATCTAAATAGGGATCCTCAAAAAAAGAAATGAAAAAAAAAAGAAAAAAAAAAGCCTTCTACAGCACTGACACACAACCTCCGGAGCAAACAGCAATCACGCAAACTTTTAATAAACGTAAACAAGGAAACAAAATTAATGAAATAAATATCACATATGTTCTCTTAAATTAAGATTTTTTTTACTCATTTACAATAAAAATAACCAAGTGAAGTTACAAAAAAAAGGAGAAAAAAACAAAAACAAAATATATATATTACTGTGAAAAGAACATACACTCCACTTTATGCAGATTAATAATGGCGATCATAATTTAAACATAAAAGAATATAGATCTATTGCTTCATCATACTTGATAAATACAGTATGGACACAAATTACCAATGTAGCCTATACTTTTTTCACAAGATAATAAATAAGTTAAATAGTCCATAGCCAGTTATGCACAGCTATGTAAATCACTCAAAAACAGCTAAAAAAATATATACTCAACCATCAGCAGTGATTTCCCCAAACAAACCCAACTCAAGAGTGCTTTTTCACCAAGCAACAAACTAGACTAACCAAACGAACCACTGGGTGGCGCTGGAGAAGACAGGTCTGGAATGGAAGAAGCTTTCAGAGAGGAAAGGAAAAAAAAAACAAACACTTTGATAAAGAAAAAAAAAAGTTACTTTGAGTCAAGGCATATTCTTGGCAGGATGAGAGGAAATCTGAAAACCGCTTACAGTCTCTTCTTCTTGTCAAGTCATGTTACCCACACATCTAATCCCAGGAAAAGTGTGGCTTGCCTCTGATAGAGCAAAAGGGAGAGGGGGCTGCCATGAGCCCTTGGGCAAGGCACCGGTGGAATGCCTTCTGTTTGCTATCTAAGTTTTAATACAGCTATATTACATACAAGGAAAAAAAAAACTAAACTAATGCCAGGTCAAGGACACTTTAAAATGTATGAAGCTTTATTGATCCCTGTGGATGAAACTCTTCTCTTGCCCCCCTCCAGGGAGGTCAAAGTAGGGTCAGCACCCCTGGAGCTGCTAGGGATACAATGTCTTGCGCAAAGGCACTTCAGCAGGGTGGTTGCTGCTGAAACCGGGGTAGAGGGCCAGGGGTGAGGGGGTCTCAACCGGATTCCTCGGCTTGAAGGACAGTCTACCTCACTCACTTGACATCCCCTGGCTCCTCAACCACCCTGCCTCACCAGTCCATAAATCCATGTGAAAACAAAATATTATTAGTCATCTGAAATCGACAGCCTGCTGAAGATTGGCAAACGTCTTCCAGCGTCCAGACTCGGGGACTCAGAGCCGCTCAGGCTCCCGGAAGAGCTGAGGGACCCGCTCGCATAGCTCTCCCGGTCAGAGAGAGAGTCTGGCGGGCTGGGAGGAGGGTCGAACACGGGCGACTCGTTTAGGCGGCGCAGCGCCTGCAAGTGGCTCATGTTGTAGGTCGGAGGGGAGGGCGGGCACACGCTGCTCTGCATGTTCCCGTAGTAGGCACCGGTGGAGTGGTTGTTGGCGTAGCCGCCTGGGCTGTGCACAGCCAGCGGGGCCAGTAAGGCTTTTAAGTCCTGCCCGGGGAAAGAGAAGGCACTGTTGATGCAGGACATGGAGTTGGGAGAGAGGACCTCCTCGTAGAAGCTGGAGACGGAGGAGGAGGCGGTGGTGGGGGGCGGTGGTGTCCTGGACGTGGGGCTGTCGAGCAGGGGAGACTCGAGTCCGTGGTGGGTGGAGAAGCCGGAGAAGCTGAGGCTGTGGTGAAGCTTTGGTCTGTCTCTCTGGGTGTAGCCGAGCTGCTGCTGCTGCTGTGGCAGGACATCCCTGTGGTTGTAGCCGCACAGCTCGCGAGCAGACCTGGGCTCTCCCGCCTGCACGTTAGCGTTGGCGGCCGGAGCGGGCCGGCGCTCATCGGCGTTGTGGATAAAATGGCAGCGTGGACCGTAAGGGCAGAAACCGATGGTGTGGAAGGTGCGGCACGGCTCTGTTTTGTACTTAGGGTGGCGGGACAGGCTCCTCAGCTCGTGGTAGCCGTGAGCGAATTGACATTTCTCCCCGTACTTGCACGACCCGTTCTCCTCGAAGGGCCGGCACAGCTCCGTCTTGTAGCGGGTGGAGTTGATCTGAGAGCCGGGCTTCTGCTGCAGCACGCCCCGCTCTCCGTTCTCGCTGTAAGCGCGATCGCGGAACTTGTTCTCCTTGTTCATGAGGGCCGTGGCGCTGTTGCTGCTCGGTGTGTTCTCCTTCAGACTGCAGTAGGAGCCCATGGAGTATTTGTTGCCGTTGTTCATCGCCTCCACGTTGCTGGTCGAGTTTCTGCGGAAAAATCCTGGTGTGAAGGAGGAACTGCCGGTGCACGGAGTCGTGACCGGAGCCCCCACCGCTTTCTTGTCCAGCATGCTGTTAATGTGGAGGGCGTTCATGTTCATGTTTTTATCTTGCTGTAGGAAAGAAAAGACACGAGTTAGCAATGCACTTCAGGCGCAGATTATGTGAATGTTTTGGCCACATGGCGTGTTTCAGACAACTTTGCCCACTTGTTGCAGCTGAACATGCTAACTTAACACCACGGAAGTTACAGCACTCTAATTCAGCTACTTGCGTAGAGTACTTCACACTAAATGCAAAAGAACCCTCCCCACATCTTGTCAAACTTTTACCTTGTAAAGCATGTCCATGTCGTAGAAAGCAGACAAGACGGTCGCTGACATGTCTTTTCCCCAAGTTTGCTGCCGCACTCCCTCTTTCATGGAGGACCGACCAGGATCCTTGAATGCGACGGGCGGTAGTTTGTGCCACGACTGGTTTTGGTTGTGGAAAGGTTGCTTTAAAAGTGTGCAGTTTAAGTCCGCAGAAGAAGGAAAAACAGGGGATAAGTTTGTATTGTTGAGTTGTAGGCGGCTTTAGTTCCTCCCCTTGAGAAGCGCTGAACCAGAGTGCTTCACTGTGCGCTCGGGTCTTTATGCGTGGGTATAAATGTCTGGCGGTGGCCAGGGAGGGGCGAAATGAAGTCGGTTTAAAGTTTTGCGAGGAGCCGCCTCCTCCCCTGCTCTCCAAAAAAACTTCCATTCACCGGTTGGCCGCCTATTCTTTACTACCACGCCTTGAAANCCCCCCCCCAGCCTCCTCACGCCCCTCAAAACTTTTTTCTCTCCTTCTAATCACACAACCAATTTTGTGGAAGTTGGTTTGTGCTTCTTGGCTCGACTCTCGCAGAGAAAGAATGTCGAACCATGAAGTGACTTCTACTAAGCATGCAAGCTGTTCTTCAGCAAATTAAACACACACACACAGGTCCTCTAATGATGCAGTATAGTGGGGATTGGGTGCCTTGCTCAAAAGCTCCATGACTGCATTTAAATGAGAGGGAAATGGTTCCTCAGACACCCAGTCTACTTCACAGCAAAAGTCCTGGGGGTTGAGCCAGCCACCTACCAGTGACAAGGACACCCCTGTAGCCTGTGGACCACCACACTTTGGAAGCTGACATGTATTTGTAATGGAAGGAAACTTTGCCTCTCCCTCCTTCACCCGTGGATGGGGTGAGACCACAAGTATGAGGGGAGAGGAGTCCAGGCAGAGTGCAGGACAATTTTTAGAATCCACTGGTTGCATAATCAACTTCCACGGTGCAACAGCAACCTATTCCAGTCTACTACACATGGCAAAATAGACAGTTGCCTACTGCTGTGCTCACATGACCTACTTTTGTATCGTTTCAAATCTAAACTTCAAATTGTTGACTTCAGCTTCACTCCTGAAGCGCAGCGCATCATTACAAACGTTACAGGGATAGAGTTTGGTGAAATCTTTTTAAACCACTCCTAAGTTCCTCCCTAGCTTGTTTTTCCTAATCCCAGTGCCCAGACTGCAGGAATGTGGTTTCCATGAGGTACGGCAGAGCAACACTGCCCCCCTGAGAGCAAAATGGGAATTGACTGGGAAGGAGCTGGGGCGCCACCTGCTGAGCAGAGCTGGAACAAGATTTCAAGGCACTTTGGCTGTAACACTGTCACATCCTTTTATTGTGAAGACGTTGTCTGTTTGTGCCTGGTCTTTTCACAGAGAGGATAGAGTAGAGTTCCAGGCACAGAGAAGCCTCCACATCAGGGATGTCTTTGGTCATTTTGAACAAAGCCAACCAGCTGCTGCAGTCTCTCCTTTGTAAAGTCAAAGAGTGCAGTGCGGTTGCAATAAGCCGCCCCCGTCTCAGCATGATGTAACCTTCCCAGGATGGCAGAATGTTCATATGAAAATGTCAAAGTACTCCACTCTGCTAAGTTTTAAAAAACCACAGCGGAAAGATTGCAGAGTTGGCAGCAGAGGATGGGGCTCTATATCAGGGCTCCAGAAGGCAGATATTTTGGTCAGGAAGGGTGTAAAAACTTTGTGCAACACATATCAACAGAAATTGCCGGTTTCTCTGACACTGGTAAGTGTTAAATCTTTTCCATACAGGCTCATAATTGGAAGAGTGGTTATAAAAATGATTTTTCTTTCTGTGACACGATTCAATACTCTCCTAAGTGCTGAATGGTTTGGTAGGAGAGGCAAGGAGGGAGGTAAAAAAAAAGGGAAAATAGCAATAAGCGAAAAACAAGTGACATAAGAGCTTGGAATCTACTACTACCAACCCTAAAATTAGGCTGAGGGCTGCCCCAGGACTATTTGAGCTTCGCAAGTTGTGATAAATAGTTTAATGTTAAGGACAGACACGACGAGGCTCCTGAGAAATCCCTTGAACGTGTCCTCGTCCACAGAAACCGCTCTCCCATCGCCTGGCTCTGTTTTTACTGGGGGATGTTGAGCTGTTCCAAAACATTACATCAGTTTTACTGTAACGGGGAACATGGCTACTAGGGAGGGAGGAGGGTCCAGCTGTAAGAGAGGGCAGCATGAATCAACACACACACACATTCTTACACATGTACTGACACACACATGCACGCACACACATACAGAGGACAGTAGTCCATTGTGCTGTCCTCTTAATTACATAACCAGGAAAAGTAGAGGGAAGCATAAAAACACAGTCCAATGGGAAGAATCCTGCAGTAAATTAAATATCACAGGAAAATAACACCTCGTATAAACATACAGTAGAAGTCAAAGCATATACTGAAATACAACTTTGGTGACGTGTCAGAGAAAACACTTGCTTTCGCAATCCCGTGCCTCGGCCATAAAGCTCGGTTGCTGCACAATCGCACCATTGAAGTTAATGTTTGAAGCTTTAGGCGCAGAGTTGTTTTGTCCCAACCTTAAATCCCTGGTAGATGTGGAGAAAGCAGAACTCAATACTGACACTGTTGAAGTTTGTCGTGTGACACATTCCCAGTGATAAGGGAACAGTGCATCAAGTGTTGCTGAGCACAAGCTGGGGCTGAATTATTGTTATGGCTTCACATGTGCCAGACTTCTCCACACACATTCACACAGTGTTAAAATTATTATTGTCTATTTTTTCCCCAGCCTCTCTCCTGCCTCTTTACAAAATCATTAACATTAAAGAAGTGCAACATTCGATTTTATGTCTTTTCTTTTAGGGAAAACAGAACATGTTTAATTAAAAAGACATCAAGGAAGAGTAATCATGACAATTATGACGAAAACAAAACACATCTGGGAGTTAATGAGGGCAACATTTGTAAGACAAGTAATGAGACATGTTCATATTAAAAAAACATGTTATTGTTTCCTTTATTCCTTTGATTTGATAATAAAAAGACTCGACCACAAGGCCAGTCTGTGTAGGTTCATTGAAGTTGTGTTTAATATTAGGAACCCTGAAATTTTCTAAAATTAAAAAAATGTTGCGGTGTTACAGTCAAACACTGCTTACTCCTCTACCTCAGCCTCTGCAGCACATCTAGAGCGAGAGTGGCCCTCTGGTGCCGCAGCACCAGGCGGGCATGCTCCACGGTGCAGGAGAACTGGGGCAGGGCAGGGAGAGAGTCCAGGGCCTGCTCGGAGCTGCTTGCCTGGGCTTGGGCTTGAGTTGAGAGTCTAAGGATTTCGTGGACCTCGTCGGGCCCTGCGGTTCCCGGGGCCTGGGTCTGCTTGAAGGTCAGGATGAGGGAGCAAAGATGTCTGTGAAGCAGCTGCACCCACTGGACAGGCTCGGCCCACAGGTTCAGATCTCCCTTCTCGAACAGGAAGTCCTCTTCATCCTGGTCACAAGCAAAACAGGAGTCAATTTACAGGTTGTTAATTCCTATCTGTATATGAATTAGTATGTATGTTCAGTTCAATATTCACTCTCCTTTTAGCTTTGTTTCCACACACTTCTGAGGAAATATCTGGCTCTTTAGCTTCTATATGCTCCACAATACTCTGTGCTAACTTTGCTGGGCCAAACCAAAACAATGAGCTCAAAGCTTCTAAAATGCTCCATAAAGTCCAGTAAACAGCAAAGTAATGACCCACTGTTGACTAGTGCTGCTTTCAGTGTACAGAAGATATTTCATTCATCATCATTACCGTTACCTTGCTCATATGTCTTACAATGCCTCTCTTACAATGCAATGATAATGACATTTTAAAAAAAAGTTGTTCCTTTAACATTTGCTCCCCTGATTTAAAGTGCCTTAAGAAGCACTATTAGTGCTGATTTCAAAGTTCATGTATTAATAATTAACTGTCCTGTAGTTATTAGAAAAAATTAGTTGATAATCAAATTGGATGCTGAGGGACAGGGTCCTATCTTTCCCACCCTGGCGGTTAATGAACAATACATGCTGTGGTCATAAAGATTGCCATTACAGTCGCCATGGTTATCTGTCATTAGTTTCACTTGATGTAAATAACTGCAAGTACACGCCGTCTACTGCCTTGCAAATATCTCATACTGCTCCATTTTTATTGTTTGTGCCTGTACCACAGTGTGACAGTGTTAGTGGTCAATCTGGACAGTCTCTCTTATGTTACATGACATATTCTCACCAGACTGGAAGCTTCGTCTGCAACTGCCTCATTGTTGCCTTCTTCCTCTCCCAGCAGCCACTCTGTCAGGGCGAGGACACCCGCGGGTACCTGCCGCCAAAGCTCGAACAGCCGACACAGAAGCTCCACGCCAGAGTCCAGGGCTACTGGAGGACACACGGACACACCTGGCACATCTGAGGACAGAAGAGACCACGTGTTTATTATAAAAAAAAAAAAAAAAAAGTCTGTAAACAGTGTTTTCCAAGACGCACAAAACTAGTTTTGCACGCAGTAATAAACAGCTTTGGTGCGTATGATTTTTTCCAAATTTTCCCACACATACCAACATGACTTTTATTGCAGATGCTATGTCATTAGGTGACTGTCAACTGAGCAGTGGTTGAACATAAAGTCCCTTATAAGTTCTTAGTAACTACTAGTTAGCTAACAGCTTCAAACTAGTGAGTACTTTTCCGCCATAACCGAGGCGGTCCTGGCATCTGATTCAGGATGCCTCCCGGACGCCTTTCTTTGGAGATTTTCCAAGCATGTCCAACAGATAGGAGAACCTGGGGGGAAGACCCAGAACACGCTGGAGAGATTATATATCTCATCTGGCTTGGGAAACGCCTTGAATCCTCCGTGAGGAGCTGGAATACGTAGCCGGGGAGAGGGGCATCTGAACTTCTTTGCGACCCAAGGGGAAGAAAGTGGACAAATGGATGGACGACTGTTCAAGCGTTTGTAAAGGTAGACATGGTTTTGTTTTGTTGAAAGATGTGTACATGAAGAAATATGTGTGTTTCAGAGGTAACAGCATTAATGCAGTTTAGAACAAGTGAGTAAAATCCCTTAATCATGTGATTTCAGGTCTACTGTGTTATTTTTTCAAATGTAGTTTAACATCTCATCACTTTATATCATTAACAGCATTTTGTGTCAGGACACAAGTAACGACCATATTATTTTATGATCTCTTTGCAATATAAACGGGTCATATATTAGCAAGCTGTAGTTCATTTTGTCGCTAGGCTAAGTTAGCTCACAGTGTAAATACTTTTGTGATTAATTTAGTGATGTGTAAATCTCCACTTCAGAAGTACTTACAATTCAGTATGACTACGCTATGTTTGTGGTCAAGAGCAGTTAAGTGTAACTGCCTCCAGGTTTTTTTTCCTTTAGGGAGAATTAACATTAACCAAAGATTCTGATTGTAACTGTGATCCAAACTGTTGGTCTGAGGCTGGATCTGCCCACGCTTTTTTACATGTAAGTCGCACAGAGTTCCTGCTTGCAGTCTGCAGTAACTTCACATTTTAAAAAGAAACCTGGTTACTACGGTCGGGTTTCTGCTGGAGAAACCTGATTTCTTGGCCACGTAAAGTATACACAGGTTTCTACTTGGGTTTCTACAAGAGTGGATGTGCATGACATACACCCCGCCCATCGATTATTGTGAGATGTGGAGGCATGAAAGGAAAAACCATTACTCGTGGTGGTGTGTCCCTGTATCCAAAATAATTAAATCCAAAGTCTGACAAAAACTCAGACTGAAATACATAATTCTAAATATGTAAGGTTTCCGCAGCTGAACAGTACACTTTTTGTAAAATTTAGATGCATGATGCATTCACACACTAAGGAAAAACTGTCTGCGTGCATGTCAGTGCGCCGCAACTCCAAAAACAAGGGGAAAAATCCTTTTCTGGCTGCAGGATTGCGAAATATGAAATAAATATTCCAGGTTTGGTCAAAAATACGGCGGGCGGAAGGGTTGAAATCTGATTACTGAGCTCCTGTATGTAACCATGTGTTCTACCATCACCTGATTTCCTGAATCTTGTTTCATCTGGGTATGTAACTGTTGGCGCTTGTGGTTAAAGAGAGCGACGTTTAAATGATGCAGGGCTGACAGTATGTTCCGAACTTGGTGCGAGTGCGTGCGCGCGTGTGTCTTCTCTGGGCTTGGACGGCCTTTCTGGGAAACAAAACTATAACTCATATAACCAACCACGATCCGGGTGTGTGTGAGTGCATTCAAAACTATTCCGCACGTTGCACCAATATGCGCATGCACACACAGGGAGTGCAAACTTTGCTCTCAGCATCCTGTTTATGTGTTAATGAATGGATGTATGAGTGGATTTCCCACATGTGTGAAGACTATGTTCATGTGGACTTTTTTTTTTGTTTAAATAGTGACTGCCAGTAATCACGCACATGTCAAATAAATTCAGTTTTTTTTGTACTCGCGCACACATATTCAGAGGCAGGCCTGTCATGAGCCCATGCTCGCAGTGGAGGAAGTGTGAGTGCAAGGACACAGACTTCAAACAGAGGGGAACACAACCTATGACTTCATTTAACGACTCCAGTTGTCCACGCAGCAACTATCTGACACAGAGGTTGTGTGCATGTGAGTGTGTTGTTCTCCCACCTTGACCATCCTCGCCACAGCTGACACCCTGATGACACCAGAGACTTCAAAAGGTTTCGAGAGCCGCTAGCCAAAACACAACCACCATGGGAAGAAAGGAGGGAGGGAGGGAAGGAGGGTGGAGGTATATGGACCCCCATCATCACACATACAGTATAAAACACACACACACACACACACACTGGGAACTCAGATTGTTTTCCCTCTTCAGAGAGGAGGTGTAAAATCAGAGTAGAGCCTGAAGTCTGAGCGGAGAGGGAAACCCGGTCTGTGAACATTAGAGGCTGTTGATCGTACCGTATTAGAGGAGATTTAAGAGTTTAGAGGCTTGAGTGACAAATTCCTTTCTTTACCAAGAAGCCGCCTCAATCTGGGACAGCCCTGTCTCTGATATCAAGCCTTTACAGCCCCCACCCCCGCAGAACATTAAGGCACATAATAGGAAATTTTAGCTGCGTTCAATTTATCTACTTTTCTACGGAGGTTTCACACATCGCTTAACGCGATTTCCCCCGTTGAGCTTTTGCCGCAAAATACTGTTTCTCAAGAGGATTGTCTTTCACGCTGTTATTGCTGTGTTGTTGGTGTTGGGTGTTTAGTGTGTGAGATTGTGTGTGTGTGCGTGTGTGTGCTGGCACAGGTTTAGTCCAAAGTAAGTACTGTTTTCGCTGGAAAACTGTGTGAGTTTATGTCAGACAATCTTGTCTCCGCAAATGACAATACCAGTGCCAGTTGGTGAATGAATGGGTTTGAGGAAGATGGGGTGAGGCTCTGTGTATGTGTGTATGTGTGTGTATATTGTGCAGTTGGCATCCACTAGCACACATTCCATGCACTGGCACTCTTATAGTACACTGAAGCTAGGCAGGGCAGGAGTGTGAGGGAAAAACTTAACCTTGTGCCGCTTGTGGAAACAGTGTAACAGTTGTACCATTCTGAGCTTCTGAAGAGTTAAAAAAATGAACTAAGCTCTATGAGTGCCTTGTTAGAGACTCTGGCAACCATGTTTAGAAAGTGCTTTATATGTAAATCTGTGGGAACCATAATAAGCCGTTCACCATGGACACATTGTTATCTTTGCTGAGGAACACTGCCATCTCTTAAGCGGACACAAAATCCAAACAGCCAAATCAACATACAGCTTATAGTTATGGGCACGGGCTGTAAGTATAAGCTGTGTCCCAGCCCACATGCTAAATCATAGCAAGTCTATAGCCACCGTAATGGCTCAGTGAGGCTGTACTTATAGGCACAGCAGTGCTAAATCTTAGCACTACCATGGTGACACTAACATATTGATGTTTAGCACCTTAGTTTAGCATGCTAACATATGCTACTTAGCACTAAACACAAAGTACAGCTATGGTCAATTCGAATGTCATTATTTTTGCAGTATTTTTACCTGATGATCGTGCTAGAGGAAAAGTCAAAGGATCACCAAAGTGAATACAATTCATACCTGAGGGAACACGATTATCCGGACCAAATTTGTTGGCAGTCCGTCCAATAATTGTCGAGATATTTCAGTCAAAACCACAAAAGTCAACATTTGTGGTGATGCTTAAGGAAAAAGTCAAGGACTCACCAGAGTCATTAGGATAAATCTTCTGGGAACCACGAATATCTGCCCACACTTTCATGAAAATCCATCTCATAGTTGTTGAGATATTTCAGTCTGGAGCAAAGTGGTGGATTGACCGGCAACAACAATATCTTCCTTAGAGCCAGAGCATGGCCAAAAATCAGTATGCATAGAAGTGAAGTCTAATTTTTTGAGTGGTGTTGATGCACTATTTGTCCCACAATGCAAAAAGCAAGGGCGTTTCCTGCTCACAGTAACTTAAACACTTGTGTGTAATCTAAATTCCACTCTGCTTTCCAGAGGTTTCAAACTTTCATGCAACCCGAGTAGCTGTTATGAATCAGATCCGTGTCCATGTCAGCTGAACAAATTCCATCTGCTTATGATGACCATGTGATACGGTTGAAAACTCTGGAAAGAACTAGTAACTAGTAACAACCCAACATACAACGTTTCAAGTCTGGCAGGGCCTTTGTTGCATGACCATCATTTCTACTGTCAAATAAATTTATAAATTAACCAAACAACAATCGATTCATTTCCTTCCCTGTTTCAGAAATCTTATCCGAGTATAGCATACTGTACTGAAGTCTTTTCATTCACACTACTTTTATACATTGCCTAAAAACAAAATAATAGGATGTGTCCATATTTAGTACAATACCAAACCAATATCAACTGTATTTTAAAACTTGTATGTATGTTTGTTTTGTTTGTGCTTAAATTGTGGAACTTCAGGGATTCTAACCGATCAATAAAAGCACAATATATGATAATGAGCATATGGTCTATCTGCATAAATGCATAAGTTAGCTGGTTTTTGAGCATCAATATTTTGTATAATGCTGCAGCCTCATTCAGTCTGATCAACAGTCATCATCATTAAAGTCAATGAATTAAATTAAGAGAGCGAAGAGACCTTTGCTGTTCAGTAAATCCTTACTGAGCCTCTGCAGCTGGGGGGGGGGGGGGTATCAGATGTCCCACTGAGCAAAGAATGAGGGAAAATAAAAAGGCGTGGGTCGCGGCTTTCGGCGGGCTGTCAGGACAGTGAAATGAGAGAAAACACTTTCCGCCCCACGCTCTTCCACTCGCTGGTTTCATCATGTTCACTGTACTGGGAGTTCATTCCAATGCTCAGCCGACCACATCTGAGGGATCTGGCTTAGAAGCCCCCCCTTACCTTAGTGTTTCAGCTACACCTGTCCCACCTGTGGGCTACTGGGCTATAACCTATATTACAGACCACCGTATGGGTCCCACAGCTACACCTGCTCTGCTCCACAGTCAGGTCTTTATTCCATACAGCCTGGACAAAGACTGTCTGTCGAACAGGCGCTGCAAAGATCTATATATGAAAATTTTTATCTGTGATCACATGAGTGGGGAACTGAGCGTTAATGAAGCCTGGAAGTGCATCACGGTAGTGTGAAAACAGTCCTTTCAGTTGACAAAGATAAGATTTTTACCCAACAACAGAAAATCACCTGCAACAAAAATCTTCCAACAAGCTCAGGCAAACGACCCACAGAGAGCGTGTGCTACAGACACCACAGTGGAGCCGAGAGGCCAGGAAGCATAGGTGCGAAATGGGGAGAGAAGTGTGAAACAAAAACACACCCTTTACAGCCCTGACTTCCTCTGGTGGTTGATGACAAACCGGGGGTTTAGAGCGGTGTAAAGAGGAACAGCAACAACATTGTCATCCTTCTCATTAACAGGAAACATTACTGTGACAACAACAGTACAAAACGTAGAGAATGGTGCATACAAATAATGGTCTGAGAATATTTTAGTAGTCTGAGCTCACTGTATCAGCATTTATCATGAAACCCAATCAGTGGTTAGTTTAGCCCGAGGTTCACATACAAGTCAATGGCTGGCTCGACAAGGAGCCAACAGGTTCATCGTCACCTGTAGGAATTTCATTTTCTAACAAAGAGGATCTACAGGTAATGTAATGTTCTGCAGGCTCTCACAGACTATATCGGTAAAAGAAGGCTGTTTGCCTGTATGTTCTATGCAGGTGTTTTAAATTTTTTTTTTTTGAACGGGTCAAAGCAGCAACTGAGTGAACTTTTGCCTCGTGGGAGTATGCAAGGGGTGCATGTAAACTCTGTGACCAACAGCTTACTACTGTATTTGTTTGAGAGGATGCATAATGAGGCCAACTTAGTTTCACACTGATAGATTGTGAACACAACCCACTGCTGCAGACTCCAATGAACAAACTGTACACACACTTCAACACAGCCCGCAGACACCCGTCATTACTGCAGACACGGCACTTTATTTCACACAACCCACCAAATCATTAAAATCTCATTCCCGACACTGCCTATTCAGTCCAAGATGGCGAAAGCAGCAAAAACACTATTTCTGTTTCTGTCTGTGTGTTTTCACTGGAGGGTGAAATGACAGCTTATTTATTCCAGAAGTAAAGGTTAGAGCTGTAAATCAAAAGTTGAGCAATTCTCAAGTAGCAACTGCCTCCAGTTTCTGTTTATTTTATAGTTTCTTCTCCAATAAGTGACATGTGACACTTTTTAAAGCCTTGCTCATCCAGCATAAACTAACAAAAAAAAAATCGGGTTTAATGGTTGAGCGGGTATTGTGCTAAAACAGGACGAGGTCTGTTTAATGAGTGTCCTTCAGTGCTGTCAGGTTCGCCTCCATTCATCTGCATCATCCCCTGTAAATGAATGAACTGGGGGGAGGAGGGCACATGAATGGCATATTCTGTACACATTTGTTGGCTTTACAGTAAGCAAAGTAGTTTACTCAAGGCAAGTTGGTGGATAAGGGTTCACTGAAAAATGGCCCGGAAAACATGGGCATGTCAGAGTGTGTGTGAGGTAACTACTGCGCTTCACTACTGCAGAGTTCAACACTATTTCAGACTGGTGGATAAAAAAAGAGAGAGAGAGAGATAGATATATATAGAGAGTGAGTTTGATTTTAGGTCTGGAAGTTGTACTGAGTTGTGCCCTTTTATCCTCCCAATCAGATTTCTAATTAATGCCCTCTTATTACACACTGACGTCCAATCCAAATCCCCCTGTCCTCTATTTATATAGTGATCCCTCTGTTCCTGCCCCGAGTCTGTCACAGTGCTTGGAGGTCCAGCGAGGGTGAGTGGAGTTTGATTTCAGACCCAATTAGTCTGGAAGTATTTGGGTGGTGGTGATGGTGGGGGGTGGGGGTGTTGGAGGGTGGGATGGGGTTAAATTAGATTTGCTCTTCCTGTCCAGGACAATGGCTCCACTGTGGTTCACAGTTCTTGGAAGAAGAGCTTCAACTAACCTGATGTGAATCGACACAGATTTCTCCCACACACACACACATACTAAACAAGGTTTGTTTGGATTTGACCTGCTCTAAAATCATGTTTGTCAGAGCGAAAGAGAAATTCAGCTATTTTAAAGGTAGAACCAAAAAAAAGTCACAAAGCATTGGCAAACTTTATTATAGGCGAAGTGAGTTGTAGTTTTACTTAATGATGAAATATTTTCTGTTATTTAATGTTTTTGCCAGTGACACACAAGTCCCTCTACTTTCAGAGAAGAGACCCAATAAAAAAAACAATATACTGAACGCTCTGCTCATTTTCGCCCACATTTTGAATTAGTTAAAGACTTTAAAAAGTACACTTTTACATTTTCTTGGATGAGAAAATTGATAAGTTAATCGTCCGCCCGCTGTCTTTAGATTGACAGTTAGCATTCAGACAGAGACAGAGTGGTATAGATCTTTTTGTCGTAACTTTTGGAAAGTAAGTGAAAAAGCTGCTATATTGCAGATAGTGGCTTAGCTTAATATCTGGTTTACATGCTGGTCTTCTGTCCAGGAAAAATATTATCAGCAACATTTATCATTTATTATAAACATTTAAATTGCATTTAAATGTATTTCCTTTCTAAAGGGGTGTGAGTGTTTTGCATTTTATCCTTGTATGTGTGTGTGTGTGTGTGTGTGTGTTGCAGAACCTGTTCATGTTCCCACATCTCTGCCAGTCCTCCATATCAAAGGACCAGGAGTCGTCGCCTCCATCTGAAGTAGCTAACACCTCAGATACTTGACTCTGCAACAGCAGGTCATAAAAAACACACACACACAGACACATAGACACACACACACAGACACACACACACTATGGGCAGACTAGCTGTCTGACTGGCCTGCAGGAGATGGGAAAAAACACAACAAACAAACACACGCACAGGGGGCTGTATACACACAAACACACAGTACTGCTGTTTTTCCACTAGCACTGCACTATATGGCTATGGTGTGGAATAGGAGTTCTATTTCCTCTGGCAGCAGGGAATCTGCTGACCTGAAATATTATGCAGGTCATCAAGCCAAAGGTATTATGACCGGAATCAAACTCCCTGTCTCTGCCATGGTGAACAAGAACTTCACCAATTTCACAGTGTGCCACTCGAGCTCTTGAAAACACCTCCCGAAATATCAGAAATCTGCATTGTAGGTTCAGCTATTTTGAAAAACAAAATAAGCAATTGGCTGGCTCTTCAAAGTTCAAAAATAAATCTAGCAAATACTCTATAAAATATACTCTCTAAAATAAAAGCTCAGTAATGGACATTTTTGCCATCACTGAATATACTGGATACTTCTGTATACTGGATCATACAGTATCCAGAAAATCAGTGCAAGAAATAGTTTTAGCACATTAACTTATTTAAAAACTACAAATCATTACAACATTTCTGTTATATATAAAAACAGTACACATATTTTTATAGTCATATTATGTACATGTGTGTATGTGTATATTTGAAAACCCTGCCTTTACACACTGACACACAGTCACAGTTAGAAATGTTCTCCTTGAGACAGCAGTACATGCGTTCATACAGTCACGATGACTTCACTAAAGCTCCCCAAGAAGCAAAAAGTCCTCCCAGCTCACTGTAGTGTATATAATTTTAGAAACATCACTTAACTTAAAGCTACCAAAGTAGCAAGATGACATCTTTTTCTAATTGAAGGCTTTTTTTTCTCTCTCTTTTTTTTTTTTTTACACAGTTGGTGGGACGTAATTTCTTTTTGGTTTTTCTGTTGTTTTTCATTTACATGAGGAATTCGACTTTCCAGGCCAAGTCACTCGTTCATTTGATACAACATTACCAATTTACCGTCTCATTTCTTCTTTCTGTTTTTGCGCGCTAGCCTACATTCCTGTTGTGCATACAACACGTGTTGAAATTAAATAGGAATTCAGGGCAATTTTCATCATCATCATCATTTTGGAGGTTAAACTAGGCTTCGAGTGGCTTGGCTGGAGAGTGAAGGCACACAAAAGAATGGAGGCAAACACCAGCACTCGTTTCCCGCAGCGGAGACGTGTGTCCAGGAGGAAATGTATGCCAGTTTCACTCCCCCACACCCCTCACCAACACACACACACACAAACTGAAATCTTCAAATGAGCAGTGGATATGGATGGACAAAGGAGGATGCCCCCACTCTCTTTTCTTCACACACACACATAAGGACACCCACTCTGTAATTATGGCTATTGTGTTCTCTTCCTGTTCTAGAGAAAACCTCTCCTTCCTAGTCATGTTGTTGTGAGCTCCTATCTGATTTTTAGCTGACAGCTTATCTGACCCTGTCTGGCCTTATGTACATAAGCACATATAGAAGGACACACACGTACACAAACATGCACGTACGTACACACTGCATTTGGATAAAATCCTGGTATCAAAACACTTTCAGGAATTTTAAGTGCGTTTCCTGGACCTTCAGATTATCAGACCTTTAAAGGAAAAGTTGAGATTTTTCTAAAAAACAAATGTGGTCACAAACCCCGCCCCCCAAAACATGCCCATGTCAACCTTTAGCTTAAATAACCACTAACAAAGTTGAGTCTTCCCCCATGACTTCGTCCTCCGTTCCATAAACACCTTAGCACAAGGGGCTGCAGAGACTTTTGAGGAGATGTTTTGCCGTCTCGTGTTATGTTATGAGATACTATCAGTGGCGACAGACACAATAAGGGTGGCTCCTGGAGGAAAGCTGGGAAAATACAGGAAGTGAGTAATGTGAGGACAGGAAGTCGCACTGTGGCTGTTTGCGAGGGGGGCACTTGAGAGCCGGCAGCTGTCAGTCCTCTGAGTGTGTGTGTGTGTGTGTGGGAGAGAGAAGTGGGAGGGTGCTTCCATGGGGATAAAACATTATCAATCCGTCTTGGTGAGCCCTGCCATCATACAATTCTTCAGAGAACAGACTGCAAACATTCCCAAAACAATGACACATAACCACACACACTTTTCACTCTTGCGTCCCATCTGTAAAACCAGAGTTAGTGCCCTTCATTCCAGGAATGCTCCTCAACCCTTAGCATGAAATGATGTCATCAACCCCTTTTAACATCAGCTTGAGTTTGTGGTGTTTTTATGTGTGTGCTTGTGTCTGTTTATACATATGAATGTGTGTGTGTGTGTACGTATTTCAGTACGTATGCATGATCATAGTTGTCTGCTTTTGAATGTGTGTGTATCTGCCTGAGTGTGCATGCAAATCCCAAGAAAGCAAATGTGTCCATCATGTGTATCACCACGGCTGCGTGCTTTGTGCTGAGCAGGTATGGTATATTAGTTACTGTGTAATAATTGTGTGGACTTTTGTTCCCCGTCTTGGCAGTGAGTGTGTACCTGCTCTGAGCAGAGGTGCTGGTACGTTAGAGATGAAGTCAGAGGCCGAATCTCGGATTTCCTGGTCTTCGTCCTGCAGCAGCGTAAACAGACTCCTCCACAGAGAAACTGTAGTGGGCAGACCTGACAAAGAAGATACACGCAGATTCTAACTTAAGGCGGCATTTCAGACCCACATAACGATTTGTTATTCAGAAGATTTCTGAAAGATTTGTACTTTCTTTCTTCCACCACAGATTTCACTTGAAGATATTTGCGTTCACAGCAAAGTGCTTATGATGACTTTCTGGGAGGTAAACCTTTCCTTAATATGTTCCATAACTGGGACTCACCCAGTGGCAGATGAGTGCTGGTCAGCACAGTGGCTGTACAGTTTACCAACACCTTGGCAGCCATCAGCTTCACCTCCTCTGGCTGCTCCTCGCTGCAGCATGAGCAGACAAGCGCCCCCCACTGAGCGAAATAAGGCACTGCACTTGCACCCTGGAAAATCAGGATCAGTAATCAGAAAAACATAGTCTCCTATAAAGTCTTACAGAAGCTTTTTTTAATAAATCAGTTACTTTGGTTGCAAAGAACGACGTGGACGAGCCTGGTTTTACATGTTGGCCCAGTATCTCCCACAGGTGAGTGACTGAAATCTGCATTTGTTACGATTCCCCGTTAACATTTTAAACAAAATAATAAAAATAACATTCAGAGGGTTCTCTCTGTATTAGTTTGGTCAACCACAATGATTTTCTTAGTGAGGAAAAAAGATTTTTGATTCTGGGAAAAGAAAGTCTACAGTGTTTCCCCGCTGCAGGAAAAAGTGGGAGGTTTCATCGCCACTCGCAAGGAAGAAGACTGGCTTCCATGAGCATTGGCTACACTGGTTACAATTACAGTTCAATGAATGATAAAAACTTAATTCAATAAGGGTGATAACAGAGCTACATGAGTGAATTGCCCAGTAGTGAGGACATTAAGCAGTATGCTAAGCTAGTTAGCAAGCACTGTTAAAATGAAACGGCATTGGACTGATAGTAACAAACATCTTCTTCCTGGACATTTCTGAATTGTAATTAAACCTACACATTTTGATATATATATATTTTTTTTACCTGAGGCTTGGTGTTCACCAACTGAACCAGCAGTTGTGACACCAGGGTCACGGCAGCACAGTGGAGCTCCACACTGAAACACAAAATGAAACACCTGATATCAGCTAAGAATAACTTGGCTGGCTTATTTTTAAAGTCTGTCCTGGAAGAGGGATCTGTCCTCCCTCTTTCTTCGGTTTCTCCCCTTTCGGGAAACATTTTCCTTTATCTGCCATAATGAGGATCTAAGGATAGATGGTGCTGTACAGATTGTAAAGCCCAAAACGGCAAATTAGTGATTTGGAATGGTAAACAAAATTGACTTGGCTATTTTTATCTTTCATTTTAAAGGGCGTCCACTTCACTCTTCATTCAAATACAATGATGGTGAAAAGAATTTCTTGGTAGTAAAAAGTAAAAAAAATTCTGGGTAAACTAACTCTTTTTTTCTATTTGCAGGTTCTGAAAATGATAATGTGCTCCTCGGCAAACCATTACACACAACATAACACAGCACCATCAACTACACACACACATCACTCAACTGTATTGGCTTACAAGCCACAAAAGAAGTGTGCTGGTCCTCACCACTACATTATAGATCACAATAGCCAGAGTGCCATTCAATCACATGGCAGACAAGGGCAGCCAGCAACCCAATCTCACCCCTCCCTGGCTCTAATCATAACCCTGGGGCGCCCCAAAAGGGAAAATGGATCCCCGGGTCCAGAGATTGTGGCCAGGAAAAGGCTTTACAGGGCTAAAAGCCTTTGTAATCCAAGCCTCATTCAAGCCTGTATTCTCTTGTCGGGGTGAGAAAAGTACAGCAGTGGCTTGTCAAGGAAGGTGTGTGTGTCAACTCATGTCAAAGGGCTTACAGTATATGCACACGCACACACACACACACACACAAACATACACAGGAACAGTATGTGGTAAAAGTGGGCCTATGACTCATGAGCATCTCATACACTCTTATGCAAAATAATGGTTTGAGCCTGACAGGTGTGAATAATCTAATGTAGGAATAATGTACTGATGACAGCCTTTGTGAGCAGAAATATCAGCTTTCATCCATGTCTGCATTTCTACATTTCTGGAACTAACTAAAAACTACTAGTGTCTGGTAACTGGTGGACAATTTGGTTACTTAAATAAATACAGGGACAAGCACACAAACACCGACACAGAAAGGGGCCGGAAAATTCCAGGTGTGCCCAGGTGCAGAGTTAAGGTGCAGTAAAGTGCTCCTCCATGGACTCTGGCTCTGAATGAAGGCTTGACAGCCAGCCGGCCACAGCCGCGTGAGGGCTCTTTCGCAAGTGAAGGGAGCCAGAAAAAACAGGGAAATGGAAGAGGAGGAGGCGGAGTGTGTGGTTGCATCTTGACCTGCAGTACATTCATGTCTCTTCCATTCATCACAGCTAAAAGCTGGTCTTGGATTGCTTAGGGACTGTTTTGACAGCAAGTTTTCAGGAGGGAGCAAGTGTTTTGGAGACAGTTGACTCCCTTTTCCTGCATTTATCTCAAAATGATTTAAAGCTGCAGGTACTCGCCTATGCACAAGAATACAACATATATAATTGAAAATGATTTAGAAGACGCAGAAAACACCAAATGTTTGCTGAACACATACCACATGCGTGACGATAATTAAAATGATCTTAAAAATAAGAAACATTGTTTTTCCAAAGCGTTCTCACTTCTTTCAGGATTGTTTCGCCATGTTACTGGTGTGGCTCTAGGGATGGCAGTGACGCTCTCTGTTGGTCCCCTGCCTTTTCCTCTTGCGCCACAGTGAGGTTGACAATTTTGTAGTGAAAAACATTTGGATGGATAGTTATGTAGTTTGTGACAGGGGATGAATAATAATAACTTTGGTCATCTTTTAACATTTCATTTAGGGCCATCATTAGGTCAATACTTTGGTGTAAATATAGTTATAGTTAAACTAATGACATTTCCATCAGCCCCAGCTGATAACTGAGAGTGTAGCTTCCAATCCTGCGGGTGGTCATACCTATTGAAGTGTCCCAGAGTAACACACTGTATGGTATGTAAACTCAGCAGGCTGAATTAATACTAAATAATAACTGCCTAATCCTTCGGCTCAAACAGATGATGTGGAGCATGACTTTAGGAAGATGTTTAACGTTATTTGTACATGTATCTTCTCTGACCTGTGAGCAGAATTCTGAGCCAGAGCAAGAAGGTGCAGCAGGACCTCCTCCAGCGACAAAATCTTAACACCATCCCTCCACTGGAGTTCACTGCTGGAGCTCAACACACACAACACAGTGAGGACCTGTGAGGAGGAAGAAGAGTTAGGGACACAGATAGAGAGACTATCAAAGGACTAAGAAATAACATATCAC
Organism: Lepomis gibbosus; assembly: GCA_029875015.1. Lineage (NCBI taxonomy): Eukaryota > Metazoa > Chordata > Actinopteri > Centrarchiformes > Centrarchidae > Lepomis > Lepomis gibbosus. The sequence continues at coordinate 7,251 of JAPMOB010221090.1, read as the reverse complement.
AATTTTTCACCTCCAGTTCTCTCTCTCTCTCTCACACACACACACACACACATAAACACAGAGCTACTGGTTAGGGAAGTTGCTCAGGGCCATCCATCAACACAGCTTTGGTGTCCTCTCTGCAGCGCGGCTGGCAAGTTGCCCCAAGGGTATTTTTACCACACCGGTCAGATCCTCCCTACGCACACCCAAACCACGGGTACACAGCTGCCTCGCTCTCTCTTTCACACACAAATACATGCATGTAAGTGGATGCACAAGAACGATGTGCAGAAGTGCAGGCATATTCAACCTTTCGGCTACATCTCCCATGTCCCTCTTTCATTCAGGTCTTGTCTTTTGTCTACTTTTAGCATCCATTCAGCTTGACGTCCTAACTTG